>ONZH01021951.1:0-43767 GCA_900303285.1 Rhinella marina | reverse complement strand
AGTATCGATCACTTGGAGAGAAAAAGTGGAATGTGCAGACTTGGGCTTCTATAGTGCAAACCATAGTGGTGACAACAGAGTGAGCGAGTGACACTGTGGGAGCAGGCGAACCACATAAAACATTTTTGTGGCCCTGTATGGCGCGGTGACAACAGAGTGACTGAGTTAGTATGCGGTAGCTCGTGAAGCACCCAAAAATTTAGCCTGACACAGCATGGCGGTTACACTACCAATGACTTTGTCCGACTGAGAATGCAGTGAAATGGCTTTTGTTGAGCCTCCAAAAAATTTTTTCTTTCGTAGTACATAAAGTCGACCCTCAGCAAAAAAATTTTTTTTTTAAATGTCGGTACTTGCCCTCCAGAAAAATTGTTTTGGACTGTCTGTTTGACGCTCCTGAAACATTGTTTTACAGTGTCTGTAGTTGACACTGCGGAAAAATTGTTTGGAGAGAGGGCCTGTAAGTGGACCTCCGGAAAAATTGTTTAGAGAGAGGACCTGTAGGTGGCCCTCCAGAAAAATTGTTTGGAGAGAGGGCCTGTAGGAGGCCCTCCTGAAAAATTGTCGTAAAAGAGTGCCAGTTGGCTCTGTAAAAAATTGCGTTTTAGGTCAGCGTTAGGCAAAGACAACAAGGAGGAGGAGGAGTAGGAGGAGTAGAGAAGAGGAATCGGATACATAAGTAATGTTAATCTTTAGCTGCTTTCCCCCGGAGGAGATTTGAATTCGGGTGAATCCAGGCTTTGTTCATTTTAATAAGCGTCAGCCCGTCAGCGCTGTCAGTTGACAGGCATGTACACTTATCGGTGATGATTCCACCAGCTGCACTGAATACCCGCTCTGGCAACATGCTAGCGGCAGGGCAGGCCAGCACCTTCAAGGCGTACAGCGCCAGTTCAGGCCACGTGTCCAGCTTTGAAACCCAGTAGTTGTATGGAGCAGAGTGATCGGTCCGGACGTTAGTATGGTCAGCTAGGTACTCCCTCACCATCTTTTTGTAAAGCTCACCCCTACTCTGCCAAGACTGGGGACAGGTGACAGTGTCTTGCTGGGGTGACATTAAACTGGCAAAGGCCTTGGAGAGCGTTCCCCTGCCAGTGCTGGACAAGCTGCCTGCTCGCCTCCTCTCCCCCGCTACTTGGCCCACAGAAGGAAGCCCTCTGCCGCTAGCGGTGTCAGATGGGAAGGATTGTTTCAGCTTGTGCACCAGGGCCTGTTGCTATTGATTCACTCTCATACTCCTTTCCTCTACAGGGATGAGAGTGGAAAGGTTCTGCTAGTACAGTGGGTCCAGGAGAATTTACACCCAGTAATCGGTGTTTGAAAAAATTCTTCTAACGCGAGGGTCACGGGATAGGCAGCCTAACATGAAGTCTGCCATGTGCGCCAGAGTCCCAACAAGCAAGAATTCCCTCTCCTCACTGGCCTGACTCTCCATTTCCTCCTCTTCCTCCAAGTCCTCCTCTTCAGCCCATACACAATCAACAGTTAATAAGGACTGAGCACTGTTACCTTCTTCTGTCTCGCCGACATTCTCCTCCTCTTCCTCCTCATCCTCATACCCCTCCTCCGATACGCGCTGAGAAACAGACCAGAGGGTGCTCTGGCTATCAAGCGACGTATCTTCCTCCACCATCTCTTGTGACAAGCGCAAAGCTTCCGATTGCATGCTGAGCAGTGAGTTTTTCAACAGGCAAAGCAGCGGGATGGTGAGGCTGATAATGGCGGCATCGCCGCTGACCATCTGTGTTGACTCCTCAAAGTTGCTCAACACCTGGCAGATATCAGACATCCACGTCCACTCCTCATTGTAGACTTGAGGAAGCTGACTGACCTGACTACCAGTTCTGGTGGAAGTTGACATCTGGCAGTCTACAATCGCTCTGCGCTGCTGGTAAACTCTGGATAACATGTTTAATGTTGAATTCCATCTTGTGGGCATGTCGCACAACAGTCGGTGAGCGGGCAGTTGTAGAGTGGCAGCATCTGTGGTCGACTTGCGGAAATGCGCACAGATGTGGCGCACCTTGGTGAGCAAATCAGACAGATTGGGGTATGTCTTGAGGAACCGCTGAACTATGAGATTGAACACGTGGGCCAGGCATGGCACATGTGTCAGTCTGCCGAGTTGCAGAGCCGCCACCAGGTTATGCCCATTGTCACACACAACCATGCCTGGCTTGAGGTTCAGCGGTGCAAGCCACAGATCGGTCTGCGCCGTGATGCCCTGTAATAGTTCTTGGGCGGTGTGCCTTTTGTCACCTAAGCTCAGCAGTTTGAGCACCGCCTGCTGGCGATTAGCCACGGCACTGCTGCTGCGCCTAGAGCTACTGACTGAAGGCGTCATGCCCATGGATGGTAATTCGGAGGAGGAGGTGGAGGAGGAGGAAGGGTCGGAGGAGGAGGCATAGTACGTCTGAGAGACCATGACTGAGGTAGGCCCCGCAATCCTCGGTGTGGGCAGTACATGAGTGGCCCCAGGGTCAAACTCGTTTCCAGCCTCCACCAAGTTAACCCAATGTGCCGTCAGTGATATATAGTGTCTCTGCCCGGCAGCACTTGTCCACGTGTCCGTGGTTAGGTGGACCTTCTCAGAAAAAGAGTTGGTCAAGGCACGGATGATGTTCTGTGACACGTGCTGGAGTAGGGCTGGGACGGCACATCAGGAAAAATAGTAGCGGCTGGGGACCGAATACCGAGGAGCAGTCACCGCCATGAGGTTGCAAAAGGCCTCAGTCTCTACCAGCCTATAGGGCAGCATCTCCAGGCTCAGCAATTTGGAGATGTGGACGTTGAGGGCTTGGGCATGTGGGTGGGTGGAACTGTATTTCCTCTTGCGCTCCAGCGTCTGCTTTAAAGACAGCTGAACGCTGCGCTGGGACACATTGGTGGACGCTGTGGAGGATCGTGGAGGGAAGGTGTGGCTTTGCACACCACAGTCTGTCGGTCATCCTCAATTTCTTTAAAGAACCTCCAGACTTGCGAACATCTAGGCCTCGCCACGGGAGCTTCACTACGTGAAACAGTTGCTGCTGATGCACCAGCTCTGGCCCTGCTTCTCCCTCTGGCCACACCACTGCCTCTTACAACCTGTTCTGGTGCAGCACTCGCCTCCACCTCAGAAGCACTGTCTTCACTCGGCTTATCAACCCAGCTTGGGTCAGTCACCTCGTCATCCTCCGATTCCTCAGTCTGCTCCCCCCTCGGACTTCCTGCCCTGACAACAACTTCACCACTGTCTGACAACCGTGTCTCCTCATCGTCCGACACCTCTTTACACACTTCTTCCAGTAAGTCAACAATGTCATCACCCACAGACTGCGATAGTTGGAAAACTTGGGCATCGGGAAAGAGGTCAGCAGCAATCTGAGAAGTGGTTTGTGACTCTGGGAAGGGTTCGGAAACAGTTCCTCAGAGTATGCCGGATTGCATTCCAAATTTTCCTGGGAGGAGGCAGACTGGGGAGAAGGAGGTTGAGGAGCCAGAGGAGTGCTCCCTTGGGTAACATGGGTGGACTGCGTGGAAGACTGACTGGTGGACAAATTACTTGAAGCCTTGTCCGCAATCCAAGACATCACCTGTTCGCACTGTTGTGGTTTCAACAGTGCTCTACCACGTGTCCCTGTAAGTTCAGACATGAAGCTAGGGAGTGTACCTCTGCGGCGTTCCCCTGCTCCCTCATCAGCAGGTACTGTCTCACCCTGCCCAGGACCACGGCCTCTGCCCCCTGCAGTAATTGAATGCCCACGCCCTCGTCCTCAACCCTTAGCCCTGGGGTTCAACATTTTCTGTGTATTATATATACCAAAAAAAAAAAAAGGGCCTGCTGTACTGAAACCCACAAACTTGTTCAATCTGAACAAGTTAATATATAGGTGGATAAGTTAAAGCAAAATTACGTATTTTATTACGTACCGTGCAGTGTGGAGCAATTACACTGAAACTATTAGATTAGGCAGTGCACCCAGACAAATGTCGCAGAGATTTCTGTAACGTAGCTGTATCAGTTAGAGCAAAAGACCGTATTTTATTACGTGACGCACAGTATGGGTCACCTGGACAGAAAATACGGATTGTGGTTTGTGGTGACTGGCCAGCTCAACTGTGACACACAGAATGGTTCCACTCAGCTGTATGAAATGGATTTGTATCACTGTTTTTTTTTTTTTTTTTTTTTTTTTAACGTGACGTGCAGAACATATTAGAGAGCAAACTCAGACCCTGCTGACTTTGGCTATTTTCACTGCAACCCAGACAAATGTCGCACAGAGATTTTTCTAATGTAGCTGTAGCAGTGAGAGCAAAAGACCGTATTTGATTACGTGGCGTACAGTATGGGTCACCTGGACACAAAATACGGATTGTGGTTTGTGGTGACTGGACAGCTGAACTGTGACACACAGAATGGTTCCACTCAGCTGTATGAAATGGATTTGTATCAATGAGATTAAAAAAAAACAACAAAGTTTTTTTTTTTTTTACGTGACGTGCAGAATATATCAGAGAGCAAACTCAGACCCTGCTGACTGTGGCTATTTTCACTGCAACCCAGACAAATGTCACACAGAGATTTTTCTAATGTAGCTGTATCAGTGAGAGTAAAAGACCGTACTTGATTACGTGACGTACAGTATGGGTCGCCTAGACAGAAAAAAATCTTCTGCAGACTGTGCCTATTTCAATGAAACACAAAAAAATTGTCCCACTTAGCTGTTTGAAATGGATGTGTGTCACTGAGAGCCAAAAAATAAACTTTTTCCAGTCTCCCTGCAAAATGCTGCAAATATGGCGGTAGCTGCACTACTAGTGCCAGCAAGCCCAGCCACAAGCAGATAAAAAAGGGTCTTGTAGCCCTAACAAGGGCTGTTGGGTTCTTTTAGAATCACTCCTGCCTAACACAAATCTAGTAGAACAACCTAACACTCTCCCTGTATCACACTGCAGATCTGTCCCTAACGGCATCCAGGTAGCTACTGAGCCGAACACCGCAGGCAGTCACTAGTATATTCCAGGGTCACCTGATCAGGCCAGCCAACCCCTGCTATCGACATGTAAGGGCCCCTCGTGATGCTGGGTGTACCGCAGAGTCTCCTGGATTGTGATTGGCTGAGTTTATAGCCGCCAAAAATTCAAAAGGCGGGAGATGCCATTTCCTCGAGCATGGCGAGATACTCGTCCGAGTAGCGATTACTTACGAGTACCCTAATACTCGAACGAGTATCAAGCTCGGACGAGTATGCTCGCTCATCTCTAGTGAATGGGTTTTTTACCACCATTTCAGGAATAATAGATTCATGACCATGAATCACGAGGAAATTCGGCTTCTTGGCAAATCCAATTTTTCCTGAAATTCAAATCAAAGTCAATACATTTGACTTTGATTCACTCAACACTAATTGTCACATTTAAATGGTAACCATCATATAAGAAAATGCATAAAATGTGGCTTTTCCTTGCTATGAATCTGCTTTG
This sequence comes from Rhinella marina, assembly GCA_900303285.1. Taxonomy (NCBI): domain Eukaryota; kingdom Metazoa; phylum Chordata; class Amphibia; order Anura; family Bufonidae; genus Rhinella; species Rhinella marina. Next base: position 38,298 of record ONZH01021951.1, on the reverse strand, counting down.
GGATAGTTTTCTCTTATTTATGCATGATTCTTGTTCTGTCCCTATGCAGTAGCATTTGTTTACTGCCAATAGGGTGAGGAAAAGACAGATATAACATACCATTCTTAAGAAGAGCACATTTATTGCCCAACATTTGAGGCACTGCAGGGCACAAGAAAAAGTATACTGATTCCTAAAGCAGATTTATAACTTACTAAGATGTGATTGCGGTGAAGTTTCTGCCTTGTATGTAAAATCATTCTGTAAGAATGTGTTGCTAATGCTATATCACTGGTAATGTCTCAAAGCAATAGTTTCTTTAATAATATATTGTATTTTTGCTTTGAAATTCCTATTTGCTCCTGGGTAGAGAAAATAATTATAACGTAATACAACAAATAACTGCATGGTGTTTTTCATAGGGCACAAACAAAATACAATTTTGCCTCTCTGCTTTACATATATTTAAGATTGCTAGCTGTAGTCTACAGTGTCTATTTGCTTGATATTTTACTGTTTGCAAAAAGGAACATTGCACAAATGTATTTTACACCATGCTGCATTAGTTTGTGTGTATTTAAAGGGAACCTGTCACCAGAAAATTCCCAGTTATACCATGCACAATATCTTGTAGGGTTAGCTTAGCTGAATGTTTTGATTCCTTTCACTTAGCAATCCATTGCTTCTTTCTTTTAACCCATATGCAAATGAGCAGTTAATTGCCCCTGTCAATCAAATAAGAGAGGGATGGGCTTGGTGCATTTAATTGCTCTTTGAATAAAAGTGTTTTTGCTCCAAAATAAATTAATGGATCACTAACTAAAATATATAATTCCACTTAGCTATTTAGCCAGTATCATGCATTTATATTCCTTCTTAATTTTACATCATCTATTTAGTGAGGTACAGTGGATACAGGACTTTTTGCATAAAGAATGCATGTGAATTCCATCTAAACTGGTCACTTGTGACTAGTTCCTGTATCAAGCAGAAGAACATTGAAAGCTTATCTGGGTTGCATATCTTGATGTTACTCAGGATAAGCAAAAAAAAAAGTGATATCCCTTATTTTACTGGAAAAATAGTGAATTTTTGACAGAATCTGTGATGATTGCTTCTAAGGGAGCCTTGAATGTATTGCAGCCTATGTTATTTATAAGATTACTATATATACATACCATATATATATATATATATATATATATATATATATATATACTAGCAGAAAGACCCGGCTTCGCCTGGGTATATTTCATCTATTTATTTAATGTTTCTGTGTGTCGTTGCAGAGAGAAAGTCAATGCAGCTGACAGAAATTGATTTTTACCTTCATTTTTTCAATCCCTATTGGCTGCGGAGTGGGAGGGGGTGTGGTTTAATGGGACACGGGGGGGGTTAAGTCCTTCATTTCAGGGTGGCCTGAATTATAGGTTAATGCCATGGTAATTTGAGGAAACACAATGGGTAGCAGTGGAAGAAAACATTGCTTTGCGCGGGTATATTTAATCTATTTCATTTAATGTTTCTGTGTGTCGTTGCAGAGAGAAAGCTATCCTCCCTCCCATCCCTGCAGCTGACAGATGTTGATTTTTACCTTCAATTGTTCAATCTCCATTGGCTGCGGAGTGGGAGGGGTCATGGCCTGACTGAGTCGGGGGCGTGACGTTGCAAGACCTGGGGCGGGGTTTTAAGTCCTTCTTTTGATGGTGGGCAGAATTACAGGTCGATGCCATGGTAATTTATGAGGACACGCCATGGGTAACAGTGGAAGAAAACATTGCTTTGCACGGGTATATTTAATCTATTTCATTTAATGTTTCTGTAGGTTGCTGCAGAAAGAAATCCAACTTCCCTCCCACCGCTGCAGCTGACAGAAGTTGATTTTTACCTTCATTTTTTCAATCCCCGTTGGCTGCGGAGTGGGAGGGGGCGTGGCCTGACAGAGTCGGAGCGTGGTTTCGCGAGATCTGGGGCGGGGGTCAGAGTGGCATGAATTACAGGTCGATGAAATGGTAATTTATGGGGACCCGCAATGGGTAGCAGTGGAAAAAAACATCTTTTATTAGTACTGAATGGTCGTAGTCTAAAATTAGTCAATTTCATCTACGATTTTTGTGTGTCGTTGCAGAGAGAAATTCACCCTCCCACCCCTGCAGCTGATTTTTTCAATCCCCGTTGCCTGCGGAGTGGGAGGGGGCGTGGCCTGGCAGAGTTGGGGGTGTGGATTATCAAGATGCTTCGAACGGTTGTAGTCTGAAATTAGTCTATTTCATCTAAAATTTTGTGCGTCATTGCAGAGAGAAATTCACCCTCCCACCCCTGCAGCTGACAGAAGTTTATTTTTCCCTTCATTCTTTCAGTCCCTGTTGGCTGCGGAGTGGGAGGGGGCATGACCTGACAGAGTTGGGGGTGTGGCTTAGCAAAGCGCTTTGCATAGGTGATTTAATCTATTTTATTTAATGGTTCTGTGTGTCGTTGCAGAATGGCTGCAGAGTGGGAGGGGGCGTGGTCTGACAGAGTTGGGGGCGTGACTTAGCAAGACAATTCGAACAGTTGTAGTCTATAATTAGTCTATTTTATCTAAAATTTTTGTGTGTCGTTGCAGAGAGAAATTCACCCTCCCACCCCTGCAGCAAACAGAAGTTTATTTTTACCTTCATTTTTTCAATTCCCATTGGCTGCGGAGTGGGAGGGGGCGTGACCTGACAGAGTCGGGGGCGTGGATTAGCAAGACGCTTCACATGGGTGTATTTAATCTATTTCATTTAATGTTTCTGTGTGTTGTTGCAGAAAGAAAGTCAACCTCCCACCCATCCCTGCAGCTGACAGAAGTTGATTTTTACCTTTATTTTTTCAATCCCTGTTGGCTGCGGAGTGGGAGGGGGCGTGGCCTTACAGAGTCGGGGCGTGGCTTAGCAAAGCGCTTCGCATAGGTGCATTTAATCTATTTCATTTAATGTTTCTGTGTGTCGTTGCAGAATGGCTGCGGAGTGAGAGGGGGCGTGGCCTGACAGAGACGGTGCGTGGCTTAGCAAAAGGCTTAGAACGGTTGTAGTCTATAATTAGTCTATTTCATCTAAAATTGTTGTGTGTTGTTGCAGAGAGAAATTCACCCTCCCACCCCTGCAGCAAACAGAAGTTTATTTTTACCTTCATTTTTTCAATTCCCATTGGCTGCGGAGTGGGAGGGGGCGTGACCTGACAGAGTCGGGGGCGTGGATTAGCAAGACGCTTCACATGGGTGTATTTAATCTATTTTATTTAATGTTTGTGTGTGTGTTGTTGCAGAAAGAAAGTCAACCTCCCACCCATCCCTGCAGCTGACAGAAGTTGATTTTTACCTTTATTTTTTCAATCTCTGTTGGCTGCGGAGTGAAAGGGGGTGTGGCCTGACAGAGTTGGGGGAGTGGCTTAGTGAGACCTGGGGCGGAGGTTTTAAGTACTTCTTTTAGGGTAGCCTGAATTAAAGGTCAATACCATGCTTATTTATGAGCCCACGCAATAGGCAGCAGTGGAGGAAAACATCTTTTATTACTACTGAACTGTAGTAATAGAAAAAAACATAAGTTATATTTATGGTAACCGGAATACCTTTAACAGTGTCAGTGAATAGAAATGGATGAGATCCTCAGCTGCTGATAATTACCTGGTTGTTATGGAAACCTGCCCTCCCTGTGTGTGCCTTTGCAGAGAATGGCAGTTGGAGTTTAAAACCAAAGTTCCCAGTTGTAATGTTGGCTAATGGAGATCATATTTTGGGAATATCTCAGGAACGGTATGTCCTAGAGAGATGAGACCTGGTCTAAAACCTTCCCGGACACCTGATGTACCTGTGTGCCGAATTTGGTGAAAATCGGTCCAGTAGTTTGGTCGCGCATAGAGAACAGACAGACAGACAGACAGAAACTCATTTTTATATTATTAAGAGACATATATATATATATATATATATATATATATATATATATATATATATATATATGTTCCTTAGGGGACTGGCCAACTAGATAATGTTTATGAGGGCCTTTGTCAGGATTCGGGGGCGCTCCGGCCCTCCAGCGGATGTTGGGCGGGTGCGGGCGTTCCCGCGTCCTGAAGCTATGCGGCGCTCATCCCGACTGCAAGCCAGAAAATCCTCTTGTAACACTTAGGTTCCTTAAGGGTTAAAGGTTTGGCTAGTTTTGCTAGTTTTACTGGCAGGCATCCCTGCCAGTAATTTTGGTCCATTCAAGGGTGTGGCTGGGATCCATGCTCCTATCACGCCTTGGGGCTGGGACTCTAGCCACTACTTAGTTTCTCACTCGCCATTCATCTGTGCCTGCTATAGAGCCTTGTGCCTAAGCTAGCTACTCTGTGTTTATCCGGTATTCCAGTGACTCTGTACCTTTTTCCCTGGTTTCTGTTACCGTTACCTACCTTTTGTATTATCCTCTGTTTATTCCTTGCTTGGTTCCTTTACCTTTTACCCCTTCTGTTCCTGACCTGTTTAGGATTGTTCCTGCTTGTGTTTTGTTTGGGTTGTTTGTCTCGTGTTCCAATTTCTTCAGTGTAGTTGCAGTCTTCGGTTGGGGACGGCCTGTTAAGGAGCCGGGTTCCCCCAAAAGGCAGGGACAGTGGTTTGGGAGGAGTGTCAGGGCCTTACTTTCTCTGTGTCATTTGTGTCCCCCTGACCTACTCCTCACAGCCTTGTAACTTTCCTCTGATAGCAGATGTTGAGGGAGAGAAGGATCAAGCTGCAGAATTTCAGCATTGCTAATAATTATGTTCCCAGGGGAAATAAGCCGCCGCCAGAGATGTATAAGCAGTGACATTCTCCCCTCTCCCCATTGAGAATAAATGAACAGCTGAGCATGCATTTGTAAAAAGGGATTTGAGAGATACATAGCTCTTGGACGATCGGATGAACAGTAGTCTAATGTATATGATTAGCTTTATATATTGTTTAGCTCACTAATATAGAATATGATTCAATAGGCTGTTATCATCATACAATGGATTTTGTTGATTGTTTTTAATTGGGTATCATTTCCATATGTTGTAAAATGAAAATAAAATTGCTTGAAATTGATAAAAACGCTATTTGTGCTTTACATGTGCAAAGTAAGTAAGCAAGTTCATATAGATTCATATGTCGAAGCAATATACTTGGCTATAAATCTTGGCTATAAAAACTCTTACCACAAAATACATATACCTAATTAAAATAGTTTTATAGCATTAGAGAATGCATCTTAAACAGCATGATCAACCTTCTTACACCACACTGCATGTGATGGTTGATCATCTTCATTAAAATGATGTCTTGTTTATGTCTGTATGATGCACAGTTCAAGAGAAAACTGCATTTTTATTTATATTCCAATTAGGTAGTTGGAGCACTGAAATGCCGGCAATCGCCCTTGGAGCACCAGGTTATGAATAAACCTGCAAGCCTTTGTTACTCCCCTATCCCTCAAGATATTCAGATCTATCAATCCAGGGGATGGGAGAGTGGCTAAGACTACAGAGGTGTTCACAAACTAGTGCTCCTAGGGCTCTGGCCGGCCCCTCAGTGCTCCAACTATTAATCCACATGGCAAAATTAACAAAAAGAACTGGAAAACATGAAACCTACTTCTGTTAACCTTGTTCTTCGTTGTACATGTATAGGTGATTTTTTAAAGGGTTTCTGTCACCAGTTTTTTCGGTATGAATCAGGCTTACAATAGAGATGTGCTAATGTCACCTGATTCTAAATATATATCTGTTTTATTTACTGGTGCCCCTATTTTTATATAAAATGAACTTTTATTTTATGCTAATAAGGCCTCTAGGTGCAAGGGACGTTACCCCTGCTCCTAGAGGCTCTGTTGATTGACAGGACCAGGCAGAGAAAAAACACTCCATTCACCATAGCTTGCAAGGACCTTCAATGATGTCATGACCATGTGATCAGTCACATAGTTAGGATCACACAAACAGCCTGTCTCCTCCTAAACCATGTGAATGATCACATGCTCATGACATCATTGAAGGTCCTTGCAAGCTATGGTGAATGGAGTGTTTCTTCTCTGCCTGGTCCTGTCAATCAACAGAGCCTCTAGGAGCAGGGGTAACGCCCCTTGCACCTAGAAGCCTTATTAGCATAAAATAAAAGTCCATTTTATATAAAAAAGGGGGCACCAGTAAATAAAACAGATATATATTTGGAATCAGGTGACATTAGCACATCTCTAATGTCAGCCTGATTCATACAGAAAAAACTAGTGACAGAAACCCTTTAATGTCATTAGCTGGAACGACTTAAGGTCAGAATCAGAATAGAAAATTCAATAGTGAAAAAATCTATAAATCAAATATTTAGTACGCCATATTTTCAGAAATTTGTAGTTGTCTGTAACTGAAAAATATACTGAAAAGATTACCCCCTGATTTAAAAGATACCTCTGATTTAAAGGATGCCTATGACGTGGAGATATTTATATAAAATAACAGGAAACTGGGAAAACAGAATGTATTATATTGTTATCAAAGGAATTGTCTGGTCAAGGCAATCTTATTTTCAAATCAATCAGTCAGCTGATCTAGCCAGGGGATGTTGCTGTTGACCACATATTTCCCATGAAGTACAAATGGCCAGGTAACATACGATATATAATTTTACCACTAATATGTATGTAGATATAACTAATGTCCTGTTAACTTAAGTTTAATTGGCCAACTGTATCTTAATCCAAGTGCCTGTCAGACCTAATGAACTTCTTCTGATGCGAACAGCCAAAATGCTGGCATCAATAGTCATTGCTAACTTTTATGGCCTTTAACAGCAATTCATTGTGCAATTACCAAACTCTGTCCTATCTAATTTAAATTATTGTTGAAAAAGATTAATGTGTAACAAAGCTAGAAATAGATATTATACCATGGACTAATCCAATAGTGCAGTTCCTTGTCCACCGTTGTTCCCGTTGCAGATACTTCTTATCACACAAAGGTAATAAAATAAAATAAAAATAATGCAACAAAAAGATAGAAATGAAAGGTAATGTAGTATGTAGTGTGCAATGGAACAGACCAAGACTATAAGAGTATAAATGTGCTAGATTTTTGTTAGTAATGTGTTACAGTAATAGCGTGTCAATCTGTGCACATATGGAAAAATAAAAATAGTAATAAGGCAATGAAGAAGCATAGAAGACGTCAATATTTACAGGTATTTTCTTAATGTCAATTATTACTTTACATATTATCCTAGTTTTATTTTTTCTTTTAGAAAACTTCCAATAGCTACATACTAACAATGTTTCTCCACCTTAAACATTTATGGCACATCCAATGACTGTTTCTGCAACCCCCATAGGAGTGAATAGAGAGAAAAGCTTACATGCACAGACACCTGCACATTTATTCTCTGGGTGTTACGTATGGTTGGTAGGAGAAACTCAATTTTGGCACTAATTTTGGATTCTTAGGAGATCCTGAGATCCTGAGGATATATGCCATAAATGTCTAAAACGGAAGTACCCCTGTAAACAGAATTAATTTTAAGCCTGAACGTTAGTGTAACTAGAATAACACCAGTAGTTATGTTGTTATTGGTTTCGGGGTGAATTTGGCAGGTATGATGCACTGTATAAGCTGCAGTGCAAACTGCTAAAAACAGTAAATGATAACATAACCAGTAGCCTTCAATCATGTTACCTGTAGATTGTAACTTGTATTGCAAATGTCTATGAGCTACAGTATCCCAGGAAAAAAATCTTATTTACAGTATACACTCTAGAGCAGTGGTTCTCAGCTATTTCATGTCAAGTACCCCCTACTGACTTGAGTACGATTTGAGTACCCCCAAGACAGCAGGGATAAATGTTAACAAATTTTATTTGCACCACCACACCCAATAGTAGAGGTCATAGGCTGACAGGAGACAACATGATCACACAGCCACCTGTGTGTATATAGTACATTGGAAATAATGATATTTGACCACATATGAGATCATTTGGGTGAGAGATTTAGCACTGGGCCAGTAAAAATGCTATTATAAAACATGTTTGAGAAGTTATATCAATCCACTACACTGATGACACATAGACACAGCCTGATCACTGGTGAGGCCCCCCCCTGCAAAGTTACAGTCACATCTAATTGTACTTTACCCCATTCCTGACAGCACAGCCATTCAGCAGCAAACATATGAATGACATGCGGACTGAAGGCTCCTACACATGTACCAGCCACAGGACAAGTGCAAGAAAGCAGAGGTTACCCTGACAGGTAAAGCTCAATTATGTTATCCTGCAAGGCCTACATGAGGACCGCTATCTCAGTGACATGCTAGCATGATAACTAGAAAGACCAACAGGACTTGCTTGTCAAACCAGTAGCTGCCATTTAATTCCACCTCCGAGAACCCCAGCATATTATCATTGTGATTTGTTTTGGGAAAAGTAGGTGGAGGTACCTAGGGGAGAGGATTGGAGTACTCAGATACACATAACACCCTGCTGCCACTGCTTGAGCGATCAGAGGATACTGACACAAATATATAAAGAGCTAGGGAGGACAGATGAGGCCTGGACTAGGAAAGAGGCGGTAAAGAGGCACTGGCTGTAACCGAACAAAAATAAACGAAATGGACAAGAATATGTTGATTAATTTGGCAGCATTTCGGTTTTGGTGATTTTTCCATTAATTGCCCAGCTCTAGCGGGAGGGCTTCTGTTTAAAGGTTTCGGTGGGCAGACTGTGTACAGTGAAACCTGTGCACCGTAGACTGTTCACCTGCAACTTTTACAGCTATATTAACTTTGCCAGCACCTCACCACATAGCAGGATGTGCAAGCAAAATTAAAGTGATTTTGCCAAGTTTATGTTATCCCCAATCCACAGGATAGGTTATAACTAGAGATGAGCGAGCACTAAAATGCTCGTCGTTATTCGAGACAAACTTTTCCGGATGCTAGGGTGCTCGTTTCGAGTAACGAACCCCATTGAAGTCAATGGGAGACTCGAGCATTTTTTGCAGGGGACCAAGGCTCTGCCTAGGGAAGGCTGGGTGAAAACCTGGAAACATCAGAAAATGATGGAAACACCACGGAAATGGACAGGAAACAGCAGGAGCAGCATGCATGGATGCCTCTGAGGCTGCCTAGTCCCACCATTACCCCAAATTCTCCTGCAACAGCCTGGTGGTTACCCTCATGGCAATTGTGCTCACCCAGACCAAGAAAGGCAAGGCACATACCCATCACATGTTAGGGAAGCACCCAACTAGGTGCAACGAAGGTCCATCACCCATGCCCATGCTGGCACTGCTCTCCTATCCCCAGCCACACAATGCAGGCATAAGCCTGACACAGCATGGCGGTGACACCAACAAGTGACCAAGTTAGATGAGGTAGCAGGTAAGACACCCAAAACTTTAGCCTGACGCAGCATGGCGGTGACAACAGAGTGACCAAGTTAGACTGAGGTAGCAGGAGGTGAAGCACGGATGGCAATTCGAAGGAGGAGGGGTTGGAGGAAGAGGCATAGTAAGTCTGAGAAACCGTGACCGAGGTAGGCCCCACAATCCTCCAAGTGGGCAGTACATGAGCGGCCCCAGGATCAGACTCGGTCAGAGTGACCGAGCTACATGACGGTAGCAGGTAGAGCACATAAAAAATTTAGCGTGGCCCTGTATGGCTGTGACTACACATTTACCGAGCTACACGACGGTAGCAGGTAGAGCACAGGAAAAATTTAGCGTGGCCCTGTATGGCTGTGACTACACATTGACCGAGCTACACAACGGTAGCAGGTAGAGCACAGGAAAAATTTAGCGTGGCCCTGTATGGCTGTGGCTGTCAATTTAGGTACGGTTGTCAACTATGAAATTGATCAAGTGGGGCATTTCTTGTATGTATTCTTCTCAGTTTAATATCGTATACGTCACCTATCCGGAAAAATAGTTTGGAGAGATAGAAAGAGAGGAAAAAGACGTATTTTTAAAAGTGATGTTTAGTATAGATCAGTTAAAGAGAAAGAAAGGATTTTATGAAATGGATTTGTATCACGGAGAGAAAAAAAACGTATTTTTTTACGTGACTTGCAGTATAGATCAATTACATAGAAACGGATTGTGGTCTGTGCAGACTGAAGTGCTGGACTGTAACTCACAGAATTGTTCCACTGAGCTGTATGAAATGGATTTGTATCACTGAGAGCAAAAGAACGTATTTTCTAATGTGACGTGTAGTATCGATCACTTGGAGAGAAAAAGTGGAATGTGCAGACTTGGGCTGCTATAGTGCAAACCACTATGGTGGTGACAACAGAGTGAGCGAGTGACACTGCGGGAGCAGGCGAACCACAAACATTTTTCGTGGCCCTGTATGGCGGCGGTGACAACTGAGTGACTGAGTTAGTATGCGGTAGCTGGTGAAGCACCCAAAAATTTAGCCTGACACAGCATGGCGGTTACACTACCAATGACTTTGTCCGACTGAGAATGCAGTGAAATGGCTTTTGCTGAGCCTCCAAAAATGTTTTTCTTTTCGGAGTACATAAAGTCGATGTCGGTACTTGCTCATCCTGAAAAACTGTTTTGGACTGTCTGTTTGACGCTCCTGAAACATTGTTTTACAGTGTCTGTAGTTGACACTGCGGAAAAATTGTTTGGAGAGAGGGCCTGTAGGTGGCCCTCCGGAAAAATTGTTTAGAGAGAGGGCCTGTAGGGGGCCCTCTGGAAAAATTGTCGTAAAAGAGTGCCAGTTGGCCCTCTAAAAAATTGCGTTTTGGGTCAGCGTTAGGCAAAGACAACAAGGAGGAGAAGGAGTAGGAGGAGTAGAGAAGAGGAATCGGATACATAAGTAATGTTAATCTTTAGCTGCTTTTCCCCGGAGGAGATTTGAATTCCGGTGAAATTCAGGCTTTGTTCATTTTAATAAGTGTCAGCCTGTCAGCGCTGTCAGTTGACAAGCGTGTACGCTTATCGGTGATGACGCCACCAGCTGCACTGAATACCCGCTCTGACAACACGCTAGCGGCAGGGCAGGCCAGCACCTCCAAGGCGTACAGCGCCAGTTCAGGCCACGTGTCCAGCTTTGAAACCCAGTAGTTGTATGGAGCAGAGTGATCGGTTGGAGAGCATTCCCCTGCCAGTGCTGGACAAGCTGCCTGCTCGCCTACTCTCCCCCGCTACTTGGCCCACAGAAGCACGCCCTCTGCCGCTAGCCGTGTCCGATGAGAAGGATTGTTTCAGCTTGTGCATCAGGGCCTGTTGATATTGATTCACTCTCATACTCCTTTCCTCTACAGGGATGAGAGTGGAAAGGTTCTGCTTGTACCGTGGGTCCAGGAGAGTGAACACCCAGTAATCGGTGTTTGACAAAATTCTTCTAACGCGAGGGCCACGAGATAGGCAGCCTAACATGAAGTCTGCCATGTGCGCCAGAGTCCCAACAAGCAAGAATTCCCTCTCCTCACTGGCCTGACTCTACATTTCCTCCTCCTCCTCCTCCAAGTCCTCCTCTTCAGCCCATACACGCTCAACAGTTAATAAGGACTGAGCACTGGTACCTTCTACTGTATCGCCGACATTCTCCTCCTCTTCCTCTTCCTCCTCATCCTCATCCCCCTCCTCCCATACGTGCTGAGAAACAGACCGGAGGGTGCTCTAGCTATCAAGTGACGTATCTTCCTCCATCGTCTCTTGTGACAAGCGCAAAGCTTCCGACTTCATGCTGAGCAGTAAATTTTTCAACAGGCAAAACAGCGGCATGGTGAGGCTGATAATGGCCATCTGTGTTGACTCCTCAAAGTTGGTCAACACCTGGCAGATATCAAACATCCACGTCCACTCCTCATTGTAGACTTGAGGAAGCTGAGTTACCTGACTACCAGTTCTGGTGGAAGTTGACATCTGGCAGTCTACAATCGCTCTGCGCTGCTGGTAACAAGTTTAACATGTTTAATGTCGAATTCCATCTTGTGGGCACGTCGCACAACAGTCGGTGAGCGGGCAGTTGTAGGCGGCGCTGCGCTGCCCTGAGAGTGGCAGCATCTGTGGTCGACTTGCGGAAATGCGCACAGATGCGGCGCACCTTGGTGAGCAAATCAGACAGATTGGGGTATGTCTAGAGGAACCGCTGAACTATGAGATTGAACACGTGGGCCAGGCATGGCACATGTGTCAGTCTGCCGAGTTGCAAAGCCGCCACCAGGTTACGTCCGTTGTCACACACAACCATGCTTGGCTTGAGGTTCAGCGGTGCAAGCCACAGATCGGTCTGCGCCATGATGCCCTGTAATAGTTCTTGGGCGGTGTGCCTTTTGTCACCTAAGCTCAGCAGTTTGAGCACCGCCTGCTGGCGCTTAGCCACGGCACTGCTGCTGCGCCTAGAGCTACCGACTGAAAGCGCCATGCCCACGGATGGTAATTCGGAGAAGAAGGTGGAGGAGGAGGAGGGGTCGGAGGAGGAGGCATAGTACCTCTGAGAGACCGTGACCGAGGTAGGCCCCGCAATCCTCTGTGTGGGCAGTACATGAGCAGGGTCAGACTCGGTCCCAGCCTCCACCAAGTTAACCCAATGTGCCGTCAGTGAGATATAGTGTCCCTGCCCGGCAGCACTTGTCCACGTGTCCGTGGTTAGGTGGACCTTCTCAGAAACAGCATTGGTCAGGGCACGGATGATGTTCTGTGACACGTTCTGGTGTAGGGCTGGGACGGCACATCAGGAAAAATAGTGGCGGCTGGGGACCGAATACCGAGGAGCAGCCACCGCCATGAGGTTGCGAAAGGCCTCAGTCTCTACCAGCTTATAGGGCAGCATCTCCAGGCTCAGCAATTTGGAGATGTGGACGTTGGGCATGTGGGTGGAACTGTATTTCCTCTTGCGCTCCAGCGTCTGCTGTAAAGACAGCTGAACGCTGCGCAGGGGCACATTGGTGGACGCTGTGGAGGATCGTGGAGGCAAAGGTGTGGCTTTCCGGCGGAAGGCGCTCGTGCCGAGGTCCTTGGCAGGGGGTTGACTAGCAGAGGCAGCGAATGACACAGGGGAAGGAGCAGTGGTGGGACCCGCAGGAGGTGAACGACCTTGGTTCCATTGAGTGGGGTGTTTAGCACTCATATGCCTGCGCATGCTGGTGGTGGTTAGGCCAGTAGTGGTGGCACCCCTGCTGATCCTACTGTGGCACTGGTTGCACACCACAGTCCGTCGGTCATCCTCAATTTCTTTAAAGAACCTCCAGACTTGCGAACATCTAGGCCTCACCACGGGAGCTTCACTACGTGAAACAGTTGCTGCTGATGCACCAGCTCTGGCCCTGCTTCTCCCTCTGACCACACCACTGCCTCTTCCAACCTGTTCTGGTGCAGCACTCGCCTCCGCCTCAGAAGCACTGTCTTCACTCGGCTTATCAACCCAGCTTGGGTCAGTCACCTTGTCATCCTCCGATTCCTCAGTCTGCTCTTCCCTCGGACTTCCTGCCCTGACAACAACTTCACCACTGTCTGACAACCGTGTCTCCTAATCGTCCGACACCTCTTTACACACTTCTTCCACTAAGTCAACAATGTCATCACCCACAGACTTCGACAGTTGGAAAACTTGGGCATCGGGAAAGAGGTCAGCAGCAACCTGAGAAGTGGTTTGTGACTCTGGGAAGAGTCCAGAAAACAGTTCCTCAGAGTATGCCGGATCGCATTCACTGAGATTAAAAAAATATATATATATATTTTTGTTTTTGTTTTTACGTGACGTGCAGAATATATCAGAGAGCAAACTCAGCCCCTGCTGACTGTGGCTATTTTCACTGCAACCCAGACAAATGTTGCACAGAGATTTTTCTAATGTAGCTATATCAGTGAGAGCAAAAGACCGTATTTTATTACTTGACGTACAGTATGGGTCACCTGGACAGAAAATTTGGATTGTGGTTTGTGGTGACTGGACAGCTGAACTGTGACACACAGAATGGTTAAACACAGCTGTATGAAATGGATTTGTATCACTGAGATTAAAAAAAAAATTTTTTTTTTTTTTTTTTACGTGACGTGCAGAATATATCAGAGAGCAAACTCAGACCCTGCTGACTGTGGCTATTTTCACTGCAACCCAGACAAATGTCACACAGAGATTTTTCTAATGTAGCTGTATCAGTGAGTGCAAAAGACCGTATTTGATTACGTGACATACAGTATGGGTCACCTGGACAGGAAATATGGATTGTGGTTTGTGGTGACTGGCCAGCTGAACTGTGACACACATGATGGTTCCACACAGCTGTATGAAATGGATTTCTATCACTGAGAGCAAACAAAGAAGTGGTTTGTGACTCTGGGAAGAGTCCAGAAAACAGTTCCTGAGAGTATGCCGGATCGCATTCCAAATTTTCCTGGGAGGGGGCAGACTGGGGAGAAGGAGGTTGAGGTGGAGGAGCCAGAGGAGTGCTCCCTTGGGTAACGTGGGTGGACTGCGTGGAAGATTGACTGGTGGACAAATTACTTGAAGCATTGTCCGCAATCCACGACATCATCTGTTCGCACTGTTGTGGTTTCAACAGTGCTCTACCACGTGTCCCTGTAAGTTCAGACATGAAGCTAGGGAGTGTACCTCTGCGGCGTTCCCCTGCTCCCTCATCAGCAGGTACTGTCTCACCCTGCCCAGGACCACGGCCTCTGCCCCCTGCAGTAATTAAATGCCCACGCCCACGCCCTCATCCTCGACCCTTAGCCCTGGGGTTCAACATTTTCTGTATATAAGTGTATTACCAAAAAAAAATGGGCCTGCTGTACTGAAACCCACACAAACTTGTTCAATCTGAACAAGTTAATATATAGGTGGATAAGTTAGATCAAAATTACGTATTTTATTACGTACCGTGCAGTATGAAGTAATTACACTGAAACTATTAGATTAGGCAGACTTGGTCTGCTTAAGTGCAACCCAGACAAATGTCGCACAGAGATTTCTCTAATGTAGCTGTATCAGTGAGAGCAAAAGACCGTATTTTATTACGTGACGTACAGTATGGGTCACCTGGACAGAAAATACGGATTGTGGTTTGTGGTGACTGGCCAGCTGAACTGTGACACACAGAATGGCTACACACAGCTGTATGAAATGGATGTGTATCACTGAGATTAAAAAAAAACAAAGTTTTTTTTTATTTTGTTTTTTTTACGTGATGTGCAGAATATATCAGAGAGCAAACTCAGCCCCTGCTGACTGTGGCTATTTTCACTGCAACCCAGACAAATGTCGCACAGAGATTTTTCTAATGTAGCTGTAGCAGTGAGAGCAAAAGACCGTATTTTATTACGTGACGTACAGTATGAGTCACCTGGACAGAAAATACGGATTGTGGTTTGTGGTGACTGGACAGCTGAACTGTGACACACAGAATGGTTCCACTCAGCTGTATGAAATGGATTTGTATCAATGAGATTAAAAAAAAAAACAACAAAGTTTTTTTTTTTTTTACGTGACGTGCAGAATATATCAGAAAGCAAACTCAGACCCTGCTGACTGTGGCTATTTTCACTGCAACCAAGACAAATGTCACACAGAGATTTTTCTAATGTAGCTGTATCAGTGAGAGTAAAAGACCGTATTTGATTACGTGACGTACAGTATGGGTCGCCTAGACAGAAAAAAATCTTCTGCAGACTGTGCCTATTTCAATGAAACACAAAAAAATTGTCCCACTTAGCTGTTTGAAATGGATGTGTGTCACTGAGAGCCAAAAAATAAACTTTTTCCAGTCTCCCTGCAAAATGCTGCAAATATGGCGGTAGCTGCACTACTAGTGCCAGCAAGCCCAGCCACAAGCAGATAAAAAAGGGTCTTGTAGCCCTAACAAGGGCTGTTGGGTTCTTTTAGAATCACTCCTGCATAACACAAATCTAGTAGAATACGGTAACACTCTCCATGTATCACACTGCAGATCTGTCCCTAACGGCATCCAGGAAGCGACTGAGCCGAGCACCGCAGGCAGTCACTAGTATATTCCAGGGTCACCTGATCAGGCCAGCCAACCCCTGCTATCGACATGTAAGGGCCTTACGTGATGCTGGGTGTACCGCAGAGTCTCCTGGCTTGTGATTGGCTGAGTTTATAGCCGCCAAAAATTCAAAAGGCGGGAGATGCCATTTCCTTAAGCATGGCAAGATACTCATCCGAGTAGCGAGCACTTACGAGTACCCTAAATACTCGAACGAGTATCAAGCTCGGACAAGTATGCTCGCTCATCTCTAGTTATAACTAGCTGATCATTGGCACCCCCACAATCCTGAGAACAGGGGGCCCATTCCCTGTTCTAATTCAGTATCAGGTCATGCAGGCACAGTGCCACTCCAGTCATTCTCTATGGGATCTAACAAAGTTTGCAAAAGCCCAGAGACTCATACTATCACCATCGTTAAACCTGAACTCTGAGACAACCATACTGACCTGGTGGTGGCTGGGTGGACAGGCGGTGGAGAACTCACCAGCTTCAAAGAGAAAGAGCGGGCTTAACTGTTAAACCTGCCCTCCTTTAACCCTTCCTGCATATGGACATAATTGTGTGTTCAGGTTGCACGTGAGTTTCTGCAGTCGGGCATACAGTTATGTCAGAACTCCATTTGGTCTTTATATACAATTGTACCACCTTTTTATGTTAACAATATGGAAAGGGGGTGATTTAAATGTTTATTTTTTATTTAAAAAAACTTTTTTTTACTTTTTTTTAAAACTCTTTTTAGTGCTCCCTAGATGACTATAGGAAGCAATCATTAGATTGCTTCTCCCTTACATTACAAGGAATTGTCATTATAATTAATTGCAAATTTACTACATTCTTATGTAGCCCTGCCACTAGAGATGAGCGAATCATTCAAAATTTTTATTCGCCGAACATTCGTCGAACTTTTCATAAGATTCGTATATTCGATGAATATAGTCGTTGAATCTGCGTACAAAATATGTTATTATGCGGCGTTTAGTGAACATTCGCGTACTAATAACGAATGTTCAGTTTTAAAAGGTACGCAACTTCTTTGAACACGTACGTATGAGCGTACAAATTGCATACGAAAAATGATGGGCTTTGCTGGAGAGGAATGGTGGAGCAGGAGGAATGCTCTGAGTCTGACCCCTGGCTACATGACAGCAGATCATCCGGCTGAGACTGAGATGAGCTTGCCATCCACTCCACTATGTCATCCATTTTCTCCTCCGCTACAATTTTGCGCCTTGGTGGGTTAGCCCGGTTGAACAACGGTCAAGTATTGCGAATACTACAAGTAGAAGCTCCGGCTACAGGTCCTTTGGCACTGCTGCCCTGTGCCACCTTCTCCTTTTTTTTAGAGCTTGAGGTCTGGCTGGAACTGTACCTCTTTTGCTTATCCATTCCAGACATTTTTCACTTCAACATGTGGCCCTACAGCTGGTCTTTGTCTTTCTCCCTATCTCTCTCCCTGTCTCACTCTCCCTCTCTGATTAATTACTAGCCCTGCACTGGCCCAGCGCTTGCCCTGCAGTATCCCTGATGTGCAATATGGATTCTCTTAACAATTACACCCCAATTTCAACAACACAGGTTTCAGTGTCTGAGAACTTCACATACAGTGCTTCTGCTCGTCTCAGCAGTCGCAGCAGAAGTGATGTGTCACTGGCTTACCGAGCCTGAGCCAATCAGAGCAAGCCCTGCCCACTAGGTCAGATGACCGCTTTCTTCCTGGGCTTTTGAGCACAAATAACGAACTAACAGTAAGAGTTCGCTAATTACTTGAATTCGTATGCAACAGCGTATAGAGTAACTTATACGTAGCATTAGCGTACAATTTATCGGACACGTACGTGTAGAAAACCTTAGGAACATTTTCGAATCTTAACGGAGCGAATCATCTAATATTCGGATTTTCTTTGCAGCTCAAAATTTCCAAGATTCGATACGAATCAACGAATCAACAAATAGATTTGCTCATCTCTTCCTGCCACCTGCTGGGCTCCATAGAAACTACAACTGCAAAAGCATGAGATACCCATGCTATTGCAAACAATGAACAGCTCCCTGATCATTGTGCAGGGGAGTTGTTCAGATCTCCAGAGTGCACCTCAGATGCTGTGGTCACAATTAACCACAGTGTCTAAAGGATTAAATGTCTGGGTTTGACATTATCTTCAATTGCAGACATTAGCCTCAGATGTCTTCTGTTTAAAACTGCAGAAACCCAGTGACTGTAACCCCAGGAAGGGGTTAATCCTACAAACAGGCCTGGTAATTTATATTTTTTCTCCATACTATGAAAATCACAAATCAAAAAGGTTAAAAATAGAGATGAGCGAGCACTAAAATGCTCGGGTGCTCGTTATTCGAGTCGAACTTTTCCCGATGCTCGGGTGCTCGTTTCGAGTAACGAACCCCATTGAAGTCAATGGGAGACTCGAGCATTTTTTGCAGGGGACCAAGGCTCTGCCTAGGGAAGGCTGGGTGAAAACCTGGAAACCTCAGAAAATGATGGAAACACCACGGAAATGGACAGGAAACAGCAGGGACAGCATGCATGGATGCCTCTGAGGCTGCCTAATCCCACCATTACCCCAAATTCTCTTGCAACAGCCTGGTGGTTACCCTCATGGCAATTGTGCTCACCTAGACCAAGAAAGGCGATGCAAATACCCATCACATGTTA
This sequence comes from Rhinella marina, assembly GCA_900303285.1. Lineage (NCBI taxonomy): Eukaryota > Metazoa > Chordata > Amphibia > Anura > Bufonidae > Rhinella > Rhinella marina. The sequence goes on along the minus strand of ONZH01021951.1, from coordinate 19,680 downwards.
GGGAAGCCCCCAACTAGGTGCAATGAAGGTCCATCACCGCCTGCAGGTGACACCACTGCTCATGCTGGCACTGCAGCTGACATCAAGTTTAGTATCTGTTCTTATCAGTTGCTGTGGCTGCTGGTGGTATAGTGGTGAGCATAGCTGCTTCCCAAGCAGTTGACCCGGGTTCGATTCCTGTCTATTGCAGGAGGCAATTAAAAGAAGATCTAAAAAAAAAATCTGTACAATATCTAAGACGTCCCCTATCCGGGTAAATTGTTTGTAGAGAGGGCCTGTAGGTGTGGGGAAGGAGGTTTCGCTGGAAGAGCCAGAGGAGTGCCCCCTGGGCTAGCGTGTGTGGTGGTGACAACAGCTGGAATGGATTTCGAAAAACTGTCGCATCAACCGGTATGGTATCGATTCTTCTCAGTTTAATACCGTATACGTCCCCTATCTTGGGACCTTATATTTCATGGATTTTTCGACCACGGAAAAAGAGCTTGCTCTGGCCAGGGGAGTGTCTTTCCCACTGCAGCTAGGGGGACGTGTCCATGCTCTGCCTATCACAGGTCAGGAGGGAAATAAAAGAAGAACCAAACAAACATCTGTACAATATCTAAGACGTCCCCTATCCGGGTAAATTGTTTGTGGGCCTGTAGGTGGGGGGCAGGCTGGGGGGGAAGGAGGTTTCACTGGAAGAGCCAGAGGAGTGCCCCCTGGGCTAGCGTGTGTGGTGGTGACAACAGCCGGGTGTAGTTAGAATGACGACGCAGGACCCCAACTTAAAAATTTAGCATCAACCGGTACAGTCGTAAATTATGAGATTGATCAAGTGTGGTATGTCTTCTATGTATACTACTCAGTTTAATACCGTATATGGCAGCTATCCGGATAAATAGTTTAGAGAGAGAGAGAAAGATAGGACAAAGAAGTAAATTGTTTGGAGAGAGGTCCTGTAGGTGGGGGGCAGGCTGGGGGGGAAGGAGGTTTTGCTGGAAGAGCCAGAGGAGTGCCCCCTGGGCTAGCGTGTGTGGTGGTGACAACAGCCGGATGTAGTTAGAATGACGACGCAGGACCCCAACTTAAAAATTTAGCATCAACCGGTACAATTGTCAATTATGAGCTCGATCAAGTGTGGCATGACTTTTAAATGGATATTGCATGTGGTAACGTACTTCCTGGAACCCCATAGTCACCCCTTCCCTGATGTGCTAGCCCAGAACATTCTCTGCCCCAATTCGCAAGACCTTTTGCTGTTTCCGTGTGCTGACAGTGGGGATTTACCAGTGTTGTCTGAGGAGGTGGTGGACAATGGCGAGACACAGGTGTCGGGGGGTGAGGTAGTTTTAACGGAAGCAAGTTACAGTGGGGACTCCTTGGGGGGACTTTCTCATGATGGGACAGATTCAAGTTGGGTGGATCAGGCACAGGAACAGATCAATTTTTTTTGTGTTTATTTAACTTTTATTTATCAAAAATAACCAGAGATATTTATTCGTTATCTTCTCTGCGCAGTCTGGCGTTGGGGTTCGTCACTTTGATGGCGAGCTGTGCCGCTCTCTCCACAATGGTCTTTAGGTTCTTAGATGGAGACGTTGTCGGCGATTTCAGCACAGAAGGACTTGTTGCTCATCAACAGAACCTGGACCTCCTTGACATTGTGGACCAGGAATTTGCGGGTGGACCAGGAATTTGCGGAACCCTGTGAGCAGAATGTGTTTGGTCTTCTACTTGCTACCGTATCCAATGTTGGGCAATATAGATACGCAGGTAATATTATTTTTCACACCTATCCCAAAAATAAAATTTACGCAGCTTGCGCAAATAAAACTGGAAACTGGAACTGGAGAGAGGGCCTGTAGGTGGACCTCCGGAAAAATTGTTTGGAGAGAGGGCCTGTAGGTGGACCTCCGGAAAAATTGTTTGGACAGAGGGCCTGTAGGTGGACCTCCGGAAAAATTGTTTGGACAGAGGGCCTGTAGGTGGACCTCAGGAAAAATTTTTTGGAGAGAGGGCCTGTAGGTGGAACTCCGGAAAAATTGTTTGGAGAGAGGGCCTGTAGGTGGACCTCCGGAAAAATTGTTTGGAGAGAGGGCCTGTAGGTGGACCTCCGGAAAAATTGTTTGGACAGAGGGCCTGTAGGTGGACCTCCGGAAAAATTGATTGGACAGAGGGCCTGTAGGTGGACTTCTGGAAAAATTGTTTGGAGAGAGGGCCTGTAGGTGGAACTCCGGAAAAATTGTTTGGAGAGAGGGCCTGTAGGTGGACCTCCGGAAAAATTGTTTGGAGAGAGGGCCTTTAGGTGGACCTCCCTAAAAATTGTTTGGAGAGATGGCCTGTAGGGGGCCCTCCTGAAAAATTGTGGTAAAAGAGTGCCAGTTGGACCTCTAAAAAAATGGTGTTTTTTGGGTCAGCATTAGGCAAAGACGATATGGAGGAGGAGGAGGAGTAGGAGGAGTAGAGAAGAGGAATCGGATACATAAGTTATTTAAATCTTTAGCTGCTTTCCCCCGGAGGAGATTTGAATTCCGGTGAAATCCAGGCTTTGTTCATTTTAATAAGCGTCAGCCTGTCAGCGCTGTCAGTTGACAGGCGTGTACGCTTATTGGTGATGACGCCACCAGCAGCACTGAATACCCGCTCTGACAGCACGCTAGCGGCCGGGCAGGCCAGCACCTCCAAGGCATACAGCGCCAGTTCAGGCCACGTGTCCAGCTTTGAAACCCAGTAGTTGTATGGAGCAGAGTGATTGCTACGGACGTTGGTATGGTCAGCTAGGTACTCCCTCACCATCTTCCTGTACAGCTCCCCCCTACTCTGCCTAGACTGGGGACAGGTGACAGTGTCTTGCTGGGGTGACATAAAAGTGGCAAAGGCCTTGGAGAGCGTTCCCCTGCCAGTGCTGGACAAGCTGAATGCTCGCCTCCTCTCCCCCGCTACTTGGCCCACAGAACCATGCCCTCTGCCGCTAGCGGCGTCAGATGGGAAGAATTGTTTCAGCTTGTGCACCAGGGCCTGTTGATATCTATTCACTCTCATACTCCTTTCCTCTGCAGGGATGAGAGTGGAAAGGTTCTGCTTGTACCGTGGGTCCAGGAGAGTGAACACCCAGTAATCGGTGTTTGAAAAAATTCTTCTAACGTGAGGGTCACGGGATAGGCAGCCTAACATGAAGTCTGCCATGTGCGCCAGAGTCCCAACATGCAAGAATTCCCTCTCCTCACTGGCCTGACTCTCCATTTCCTCCTCCTCCTCCTCCTCCTCCTCCAAGTCCTCCTCTTCAGCCCATACACGCTCAAGAGTTAAGGACTGAGCACTGGTACCCTCTACTGTCTCGCCGACATTCTCCTCCTCTTCCTGCTCATCCTCATCCCCCTCCTCCGATACGCGCTGAGAAAGAGACCGGAGGGTGCTCTGGCTATCAAGCAACGTATCTTCCTCCACCGTCTCTTGTGACAAGCGCAAAGCATCCGACTTCATGCTGAGCAGTGAGTTTTTCAACAGGCAAAGCAGCGGGATGGTGAGGCTGATAATGGCGGCATCGCCGCTGACCATCTGTGTTGACTCCTCAAAGTTGGTGAACACCTGGCAGATATCAGACCTCCACGTCCACTCCTCATTGTAGACTTGAGGAATCTGACTGACCTGACTACCAGTTCTGGTGGAAGTTGACATCTGGCAGTCTACAATCGCTCTGCGCTGCTGGTAAACTCTGGATAACATGTTTAATGTCGAATTCCATCTCGTGGGCACGTCACACAACAGTCGGTGAGCGGGCAGTTGTAGGCGGCGCTGCGCTGCCCTGAGAGTGGCAGCATCTGTGGTCGACTTGCGGAAATGCGCACAGATGCGGCGCACCTTGGTGAGCAAATCAGACAGATTGGGATATGTCTTGAGGAACCGCTGAACTATTAGATTAAACACGTGGGCCAGGCATGGCACATGTGTCAGTCTGCCGAGTTGCAGAGCCGCCACCAGGTTACGCCCGTTGTCACACACAACCATGCCTGGCTTGAGGTTCAGCGGTGCCAGCCACACATCAGTCTGCGCCATGATGCCCTGTAACAGCTCTTGGGCGGTGTGCCTTTTGTCACCTAAGCACAGCAGTTTGAGCACCGCCTGCTGGCGCTTACCCACGGCACTGCTGCTGCGCCTAGAGCTACCGACTGAAGGCGCTGTGCCCACGGATGGTAATTCGGTGGAGGAGGAGGAGGGGTCGGAGGAGGAGGAGGCATAGTACGTCTGAGAGACCGTGACCGAGGTAGGCCCCGCAATCCTCGGTGTGTGCAGTACATGAGCGGCCCCAGGGTCATTCTCGGTCCCAGGCTCCACCAAGTTAACCTAATGTGCTGTCAGTGAGATATAGTGTCCCTGCCTGGCAGTACTTGTCCATGTGTCCGTGGTTAGGTGGACCTTCTCAGAAACAGCGTTGGTCAGGGCACGGATGATGTTCTCTGACACGTGCTGGTGTAGGGCTGGGACGGCACATCGGGAAAAATAGTGGCGGCTGGGGAGCGAATACCGAGGGGCAGCCACCACCATGAGATTGCGAAAGGCCTCATTCTCTACCAGCCTATAGGGCAGCATCTCCAGGCTAAGCAATTTGGAGATGTGGACGTTGAGGGCTTGGGCATGTGGCTGGGTGGAACTGTATTTCCTCTTGCGCTCCAGCGTCTGCTGTAAAGACATCTGAACGCTGCGCTGGGACACATTGGTGGACACTGTAGAGGATCGTGGAGGCAAAAGTGTGGTTTTCCGGCGGGAGGCGCTCGTGCCGGGGTCCTGGGCAGGGGGTTGACTAGCAGAGGCAGCGAGTGACACAGGGGAGGGAGCAGTGATGTGACCCGCAGGAGTTGGTGAATGGCCTTGGTTCCATTGAGTGGGGTGTTTAGCACTCATATGCCTGCGCATGCTGGTGGTGGTTAGGCTATTAGTGGTGGCACCCCTGCTGATCCTGGTGTGGCACAGGTTGCACACCACAGTCCGTCGGTCATCCTCACTTTCTTTAAAGAACCTCCAGACTTGCGAACATCTAGGCCTCGCCACGGGAGCTTCACTACGTGAAACAGTTGCTGCTGATGCACCAGCTCTGGCCCTGCTTCTCCCTCTGGCCACACCACTGCCTCTTACAACCTGTTCTGGTGCAGCACTCGCCTCCGCCTCAGAAGCACTGTCTTCACTCGGCATATCAACCCAGCTTGGGTCAGTCACCTCGTCATCCTCCGATTCCTCAGTTTGCTCCCCCCTCGGAATTCCTCCCCTAACAACAACTTCACCACTGTCTGACAACCTCCTCATCATCTGACACCTTTTTACACACTTCTTCCACTAAGTCAACATTGTCATCATCATCATCACCCACAGACTGCGACCGTTGGAAAACTTGGGCATCGGGAAAGAGGTCAGCAGCAACCTGAGAAGTGGTTTGGGACTCTGGGAAGGGTCCAGAAAACAGTTCCTCAGAAAATGCCGGATCGCATTCCAAATTTTCCTGGGAGGGGGCAGACTGGGGGGAAGGAGTGCTCCCTTGGGTAACGTGGGTGGACTGCGTGGAAGACTGACGGGCGGACAAATTACTTGAAGCATTATCCGCAATCCACGAGATCAGGTGTTCGCACTGTTGTGGTTTCAACAGTCCTCTACCACGTGTCCCTGTAAGTTGAGACATGAAGCTAGGGAGTGTAGCTCTGCGGCGTTCCACAGCTCCCTCATCAGCAGGTACTGTCTCACCCTGCCCAGGACCACGGCCTCTGCCCCATGCAGTAATTGAATGCCCACGCCCTCGTCCTCGACCCTTCGTCCTGGGGTTCAACATTTTCTGTATAAAATTGTATTCTATAAAAAAAATAAAATAAATGGGCCTGGTGTACTGAAACCCACAAACTTGTTCAGCCTGTTTTAATTTTGTGACGTACAGAAAGTGTCACCTGGACAGAATATACGGTTTGGAGTGAGTGTGCTGAACTGTGACACACAGAAAGGTTACACGCAGCTGTGTGAAATGGATTTGTTTCACTCAGCTAAAACAACAAAAAAACGAATTTTTTTTCTATATTTTGTTTTGTATTTTTGTTTTTTTGGGAACGTGACGTGCAGAAACTATCGTACAGCTGACTGACACCCTAATGACGGTGGCTATTTAGACTGCGACCCAGACAAATGTCGCACAGAGATTTTTAAGATCAAGCTTTACACGTGACAGGTAGCAAATGACTTGGTTGTATTCGGTGACGTACAGAAAGTGTCACCTGGACAGAATATACGGTTTGGAGTGAGTGTGCTGAACTGTGACACACAGAAAGGTTACACGCAGCTGTGTGAAATGGATTTGTATCACTCAGTTAAAACAACAAAAAAACTAATTTTTTTGGTATATTTTGTTTTAATTTTTTTTTTTGTTTTGTTTTTTTGGGAACGTGACGTGCAGAAACTATCGTACAGCTGACTGACACCCTAATGACGGTGGCTATTTAGACTGCGACCCAGACAAATGTCACACAGAGATTTTTAAGATCAAGCTTTACACGTGACAGGTAGCAAATGACTTGGTTGTATTCGGTGACGTACAGAAAGTGTCACCTGGACAGAAAATAGTGAGTGTACTGAACTGTGACACACAGAATGGTTCCACACTGCTGTGTGCAATGGATTTGTATCACTGAGATATAACATAAAAAAATAAAAGGGGGTTATACATAGCTGCACTACTAGTGTCAGCCAGCCAAGTGACAAAAAAAAAAAAAAAGTCTTCTAGCCCTTAGAAGGGCTGTTTGGTTCTTTGTGGGTGATCCCTGCCTAACAGAGAACTAAATGCAGGCCCTAACACTGTCCCTGAAAGGCAGCAGCTCTATCCCTAACGACATCCAGACGGCATCTGAGCCGAGCACCGCGGCCAGTCGGTAGTATATTCCAGGGTCACCTGATCAGGCCAGCCAACCCCTGCTATCGACATGTAAGGGCCCCACGTGATGCTGGGTGTACCGCAGAGTCTCCTGGCTTGTGATTGGCTGTGTTTTTAGGCGCCTAAAAAGCACGATGCGGAAGTTGCCATTTCCTCGAGCATGGCGAGATACTCGTCCGAGCAGCGAGCACTTACGAGTACCCTAATACTCGAACGAGCACCAAGCTCGGACGAGTATGCTCGCTCATCTCTAGTTAAAAAGCAACCTGAAAATTCCCTCTTAGAAAAATGTATAATCTGCAATTAACCTATTGTAGTAGCTTCTACATGTATTTCATTCTATACCAGTCTGTCACTCATTAAACTCATGTTTATTATATTTATTTGTTTTTATGGTGTTTTCATAGTTATGTATCTAAAACCCTATTTATTTAATGTGTACAGACTGAGCCTTAGCTTATAAGTTCATAATGCTTTGAAAATGTATAATAGTAGTAGTAGTAGTAGTAATAATAATAATAATAATAATAATAATCATCATCATCATTATCAGAGGCTACATTCTACACTAAACATATCCATAGGAAACCGATGACTCAACATATGTCAGCAAAGGTGTTCTGTTGGCATTAGTTTTTGGATTATACATACAGTAGCTAACTATGCTATTCAGAGCAGAAGCATCACACTAAGAATGTATACCACCATTTTTGTGTACAGTTACATACATAGGGGGATTATGTTCAGTGCAAATGTTGAGAGATTTTCTGAACATAAATACCAAAAGTAAACCAGTTAACAGAGCCTAACCTTTGGAAAAAATGTAATAATTTACAACATGGTGCTGTTGTAGATCCAGGAGGTGTATGTCATATTGACATGGTTCCCCTTGGTAATTAGAGTGTGACAAGAAATAAAAATTGTCAACTGGTATAAGAAAATTGTTGTAATGGCCTAAAGCATTTCTTAAGTCATGACATCTATAAAGATTATTTCTTCAGTTTATCTTTGAAAGTGATGTGTGGACTAAATAAAATATTAATATAGAAGATAAAGAGGCCAAACTGTTGTGGATTCTTCATTGTAAGGGGGGGGGGGAATGTTTTATTAGTCTTTAAGGAATACTAGCCAAAAGGGATACAATGTATTATGAATAGTGCAGCTTTAGGAGGTGGCGTGTTCTGCATCCTCTATGTATGAATATATGAGCTTTGGCAGGAGTGTTCCTTCAAATACTAGAACAGTTTAACTGCTATAGGGACATCATATAGAAATGAGAGAATCGATTCAGAATTTATCCTAAAATTCATTCAGAAATTCCCAAAAATGCATGGATTTATGAGCTTTGGCTGGAGTGTTCCTTCAAATACTAAAACAGTTTAACTGCTATATGGGCATCATATAGAAATGAGAGAATTGATTCAGAATTTATCCCAAATTTCTTTTGATTTATTTGGGGAGAAGTAGTATTCCACTGGAAAAAATAGATGTGGAAGCCAGTTTTTATGCATGTGGAGTATTGTAGTCCAGCCAATGCTGCTCTGCGTTGCTTGGAAAAATATATGAAAATTAGTATATCTTACTTCTACTGGCATCAGAGAGGCTTAGTGTTCTTTTCGGAAGAAAAGCTAATTTGAATATCTTTCCCAGAAACCCAAACAGTATGCAAATTAGGTTTATTTTTTAAGAAAAACAACTGATTGCACAGTTCAAGACTACCACCTAAGGAAAATCTTATTATGAAAAAAGCACTAATTGAACAGTTTGAGGATACTACCAGAGGAAAATTTTATTATGAAAAAGCACTGATTTTCAGTACTCTTGAAAGGTGAAGTGACTTGCACGTCTCTTTTCCGCAGGAGTATTATCTCTCTCTCTCTCTCTCTCTCAGTACTTTTGATTCAGATAGAATCGATTCATATCCAAAACAAATTTCTCTAGCATTTTTCATGTGATGTCATCACCTCACCTAAAAGGGGAACTCTTTAAAAATGTCATTGCACTAACTGAAATGTACCCAAAATTCACATTCAGGTCACAGCCATGGCAATTAGAGGGAATCCGTAACTACATACCTTGAAATAAAATCAACTGACATTGGAGATATGCTGTTCATTGATGGTCTTAATCCAGACATACTGTATAAACAATTTTATTTACTGTACACCTTGCGGCACCCAAAGATCCAATTAGATTATTTACCAGCTGTGCCCCTCCCCCCCTTTAATGTAAGTGACAGACAGGGCCAGACTATGTAGACATAATCATCCCTGGTCCTGAAATCTGACAGATGCATTGCCTCTTTGATCAATGCATGCTGAACAGTACTGAAGTTCACCAGGCAGATGGATGCATGCGCAGTACAGGTTCCATCTGCACGGCAACTTTCAGTACTGTACAGCATGTGCACTAATCAAAGAGGCGAACACATAGCTGCCAGGTTGTGAAATTTTGGGGCCGGTCATGATTATATCTACACTGCCTGGCCATGTCATTCAGAGGGGGGATGGGGTGGTTACAGCTGGCATAGAAACTGCACAGCTCTGAGTGCGACAAGGTGGAACAGCAATGACTTACTTGCACCAAGGATCTATTAAGAATAATATAAAATCGCTTATATCTCTGGAGAGGGACCACCAATCAAAATGGGGAAAAAGGGGTTGGATTTAGCTGATATCTCCAATGTCAGCTGGGTATATTTCAAGGTATGTGGTGACAAGTTCCCTTTAAGTACCAAGCACACTTATCTCCACGAGCACAAGCTGCTTCTTGCCAATCTTAATTTGAAAACAGTGCATAGTGCAAGTGTAGGCACAAAATGTACAGCCTCTGGATAACCATGATTTTTATCCACCATAATAAAGATTGCATTTCCTCATGACTCAGATGCACCATACAGATGTTTTCTCCTAGCATCGGTCATAGTAGTTCAAAGGATTACATTTAGTTACTTAACAACTACACCTACATATGCCTTCCATGCAAGTGCCCAGGAAAAATAACAAGACAGAAAAAATGGTATGGAGACAATGTAAAGAATATATAAATAATACTTTCAAATTGTATCGGAATGGGGTCCATTGGGCCCACCAGAGAGATTTTGAGGGTCTACTCTTTATCTATATGGGACACGTGTGCTTCCAAATTAATTGCATTATAACATTTGATTTTATTTCACATATACATCATGTCATTAAGAAATTCTAATAGGTTATTTGTAAAATCACCCATAAAAACTAAACCCTATGAATACGTTATTGGTTTCTGCTGGACCCATAGGAACCAATACTGTTTCAAAGCCTTCCAAGGCATCTTTGAGTTTTTTGGTGGGCCAGTCTATTTTTTCATGTGACAGTTGTATTGCAGCTCTTGAGTGATGTAAGTTTGTAGCCGCAGCCTCAGATTTAAGGGTGTTGTCCAACTTCCAAATGTTTTTTTAATTACTTCCCCACCCAGAGGGACTATAGGTCTACTGTAGCCATTAATTGGCTGCAGCATCAAATGTGTCCCCTGTCTATGCTACAAAGATACATGCGGTGACCAAAGCCAAGTGAAGACATTTAACCCACTGGGAAGGCAAAAATACACAAAAAAGGAAGGAAAAGAAGAATCTTTCCAGTTGGAAAACACTGAAATCATTGGAAGGGATAAATTGATCTATTCTTAATAAAATTATATTTACCCATGGCAATGGCTATACACATCTTAACATGTGCTAATATTTGTCTTAGTGCTATGTTTACTTTACTTAGAAAATTGACATTTCACTAGATTATTTCATCCAGGAAAAGGAAAGCAACATACAAACAGGTTTACATTTTGCTCTCAGCAGCTACAATTCAACTCAATTTAGAAGCTGCATAGGTTTCCTAATTATCCTCAGTATGTATATTCTGTTTGCAAATAATCACTCACATGGCATATCACCTATGCTGTTTCCAGCTCTTACTTGTAAATTGCTTATATAGCTAGCTTAATGGTCTCATATATTCTTTTTAAATTTTGTTGGGAATACTAACTACCAAATAGTTGAGTTTTGTCTAAAACAATTTGCCAGACTCAAGATTCATAACTAATGGAAGAAATGTAATTCTCTCTATTCTCAAGTGAAAAAGATGGCATATAGTACACAGATTGTATTCCTTATGCATTATTAATGTTATTTAGAAATACATGGGAAATTCAAGAAAATAAAAATTATATTTAATATTTCCTAAGATACAGCAGGATTAGATTTGCATTTTATTTCACATTGACAATGACATGTTGGTTTAAAAGTATAGGCTTTAGGACACTTTTCCTTTTCCTTTAAAATATCTCAGACTACTTTGAGATTTCTATAATATGTATTTTATTGTCTATAGTATGCATGTAACGCCCATGTGGTACTTCAGATCTAAACTCAACTAAACATTTAGTTCTATGGTGATCTAAATTTGTACAAGTACATTTGCGAAATATATGCTGAAGGACACACTTTGAGGTTATCATGGCTTATTTTTTCTATGACTTTAAGAATCACTGAACAATCATGATTCATAGCTAAACTAGCAAACTAACAGGAAAGTGCAACTCTGAGTTTTATTACTTTTACATCTCTTCCTATATCTTCCTAACAGCTCATGGTGGTAAACATCAAACAAATAGTTTTAGGCATTTTCCACACTGTACATGGAATGTCCCTTTCATGAATATTTGATGAGGAGGTATCTATTTAGGGAGTCAAATAAGTTTCAAGATACTGATATGTAAAGTCTCTTGAATTAAATCCCTATGGTATAGTTTAATTTGAGCGCAAATTGAGAAACTAAATTGTGTTCATTTTAGCATAGGAATTGGCAAATTGTTCTTTCTAGTAATTAGTTATTTCACTCTGTACAGAGGCATTCGTTGAATGTGAATGAAAAAGAAAAAAATACTGAAGGTCTAGGACATGCTAAGAGACAAATACAGCATCTAACTAGTGTATATTATTGTAGGGCTAAATTCTAGCTTTAATTCAGACATCCATTAGAATATAACTGACTCAAGGAAATAAAAGTCAACCACTAATTTTTAGTTTTAAAGTTGTAATAAGCTCTCTACATTATATTGGTCTCATATTTTTAATCTTCATTAAAACAAGTGATTGGCTTAGTTGATGCTTTAGAGTTGTGTATAGAAATAACACTTGCTTTCCTAAAAATGTTAGGATTTTTAATTGTATACATATTCTATGTCTATAATGTGAAAAAGTAATCATTATGCACATAGATTATATTAGTGTTCATAAATTACTTGTTAAATAATCCAAATATGTTATAAACTACTGCACCAATTGGACCAAATGAATCTGCAGGATTTGGGTGTGGATATTATCTGCCCTCAGCTTAACCTAATTGTTGTGTGCTTTCTTTATAACTTTTACTTGGGTACATTGGAGGAATCCTGGTGATCTAATCTAATGGTAGGTTTACATATGGCAATCGTCAGGTCGACTATAGAGACTGAATGTTAGTACAAATGCTTGTTCCCAACAATTAGCCCATTTCATTGGGTAAAATGTTCATTTATGTGGGCACCCAAACCATTATATCTATATCAGGACGAGCGATAGCTACCATGCAGTGGAGGTGACTGCTACATGTAAAAAGCAGCTTGTTACCTCCACGGAAGAGCAGGCAGTTATCTGGAAAGAATGGTCCCTTCCTGATAATTGCCTGTTTGGTTAGCACTAGAGATGAGCGAGTAGTGAAATATTCGAAAGTTCGAAATTCGATTCGAATAGACCGCGAAATTCGACTATTCGACCGAATATCGAATCCCATTAAAGTCTATGGGAAAAAAATGCTCGCCACTTGGAAATCTCAATTCGACCACTTGGAGGTCACCAAGTCCACCCTGAAACCTCATAAAAGGATACCAACACTGCTGGAATGCAACTGGGACAGCAGGGGAAGCATGTCTGGGTGCATATAACGCGCCCAAGTCGCACTATTACGCCACTATCACAGCCTCTCAACAATACACTCCAAAGACAATCTAACCTCTCTGTAAAGTGAGACCATACAAGGAAACCTTCTTTCCTCTACATTGCCATGGACCCCAAGCCAAACTAGACAAAAAAGAAGATAAAATTCTGCACCCCTTAAAATCACGTTGCCTATGACAACCACAGATGGCATAGGCAAGGGGGAAAGCAATCAAGCCATCACTTTTTTTCCCTCTGTGCCATCCCTGCCTTGCCCAGGCACATGTCCCAAAACATCATCCACGCCCGAGTAACACGGTTACTGCAAAAGGCCATTTGACCACCAACACTTTGGTTTGAGGCCGGGGATGCTACATCTCCCTGACGGCACACTGGGTGAATGTTGTGGAGGCGGGGACGGGAAAACCTGGTACCCCCACCCAAGTTTTGGGCCTTGGTTCTGTTTGGATTTCCGCAACCCTTACAGACAGCTCGGCAAACCCCTCCTTCTCCTTCTAGATTCTCCTTTTAAATCTGTCAACCACTCAGTCAAGTCCACAAAGTCCAGTCTCGTCGATAGCCTGCAGAAACTGCAGGGACCTCACTCTGACCCTCCTTCCTCCCACCCTGCCCAATGTTATCAACCCAGTGTTCCCACCCATGCAAGAATCGCAGGAGCTATCTGAGGATTTTGTTTGTTCTGATGCCCAAACACTGGAGCAAGCTCCATCTCTAGCTGATGGTGGTGTGGAACGGGCACTAAAGTGTAAAATGATTAGGGACGATGATGAGACACAGTTGCCAGCAAGGGAGGCTGTTGGAGCAAAGTGAGGCAGTGTAAGAGGAGGTGGTTGAGTATGACGAAGTCAGTGACCCGACCTGGCCCAGTGTCATGTCTAGCAGGTAAAGCAGTGGGGATGTTGAGGGATGCGTAGGACCGCAAAAGGCAGGAAGAGGCCGTGGGCTAGCCAGAGGCTCATGGAGAAGGCAGGCTAGAGCCCGCAGGGCCGCATCTCTTCCCTATAACAGGCCCCCACACAAAGCTCTCCCATCGAGGGCTCTTAGGTCCTTGTTGTGAAAATATTTTAATGAGTGCGCAAAGTTAGCTTGAGGTGAGCCCTCGAAAAAATTATATGGAGGCCCAAGAGGTGAGCCCTCGAAAACATTATGTGGAGGCCCAAGAGGTGAGCCCTCGAAAAAATTAAGTGGAGGCCAAAGAGGTGAGACCTCTTAAAAATTGCATTAAGGCCCAAGAGGTGAGCCATAATAAAAATTGTTTGTAGGCCGAAGAGGTGAGACCTCTTAAAAATTGTTTGAAGGCCCAAGAGGTGAGACCTCTTAACAACTGTATTAAGGCCCAAGAGGTGAGCCATAATAAAAATTGTTTGTAGGCCCAAGAGGTGAGACCTCTTAAAAATTGTTTGTAGGCCCAAGAGGTGAGGCATGAGAAAAATTGTTTGTAGGCCCAAGAGGTGAGACCTCTTAAAAATTATGTGGAGGCCAAAGAGGTGAGACCTCTTAAAAATTGTTTGTAGGCCCAAGAGGTGAGCCATGAGAAAAATTGTTTGTAGGCCCAAGAGGTGAGACCTCTTAAAAATTATGTGGAGGCCCAAGAGGTGAGACCTCTTAAAAATTATGTGGAGGCCCAAGAGGTGAGACCTCTTAAAAATTGTTTGTAGGCCCAAGAGGTGAGGCATGAGAAAAATTGTTTGTAGGCCCAAGAGGTGAGACCTCTTAAAAATTATGTGGAGGCCCAAGAGGTGAGACCTCTTAAAAATTATGTGGAGGCCCAAAAGGTGAGACCTCTTAAAAATTATGTGGAGGCCCAAGAGGTGAGACCTCTTAAAAATTATGTGGAGGCCCAAGAGGTGAGACCTCTTAAAAATTATGTGGAGGCCAAAGAGGTGAGACCTCTTAAAAATTGTTTGTAGGCCCAAGAGGTGAGCCATGAGAAAAATTGTTTGTAGGCCCAAGAGGTGAGACCTCTTAAAAATTATGTGGAGGCCAAAGAGGTGAGACCTCTTAAAAATTGTTTGTAGGCCCAAGAGGTGAGCCATGAGAAAAATTGTTTGTAGGCCCAAGAGGTGAGACCTCTTAAAAATTATGTGGAGGCCAAAGAGGTGAGACCTCTTAAAAATTATGTGGAGGCCAAAGAGGTGAGACCTCTTAAAAATTGTGTGGAGGCTAAAGAGGTGAGACCTCTTAAAAATTGTTTGTAGGCCCAAGAGGTGAGACCTCTTAAAAATTGTTTGTAGGCCCAAGAGGTGAGCCATAAATATATATATTTTTTTTTACGGAGCAATTCTACGGCGGTTAAGGAGGAGGAGGTGGAGGAGGAAATGGCACTTCATACAGATGGCACTTCACTTTTGGCTGCTTTCCACTGTTGGAGAAGCAAAGTCCGGGTCAATCCACTTGCTGTTCATTTTGATTAGCGTCAGCCTGTCGGCACTGTCGGTTGACAGGCGGCTGTGCTTATCGGTTATAATGCCCCCGGCTGCGCTGAACACCCTTTCTGATAGCACGCTGGCGGCAGGGCAGGCAAGCACCTCCAAGGCGTACAGGGACAGTTCGAGCCACGTGTCCAACTTGGAGACCCAGTAAGTGTAGGACGCCGAGGGATCGGGAAGGACAGGGGTACGGTCTGCCAGGTACTCCCGCAACATCCGCCGATACTTGTCCCTCCTGCTGATAGCGGGCCCCGCAGTGATGGAAGTTGCACGAGGGGGTGCCATGAACGTGTCCCACACCTTGGAGAGTGTTCCCTGGTGGCTGTGGGCCTGATTGATGTTGTGGGACTCTGGGAGACCCTCTCCTCTCTGCCGCCAGCGATGGTGGGTGGGAAAATCTCCATCATGTTCTGCACGAGTTCCCTCTGGTATTCCAGCAATCGATTCGTCCTCTCCTCTACCGGAATAAAAGAGGAGATGTTATCTTTATACCGGGGGTCCAGGAGTGCGAAGACCCAGTACAGTTTGTTCTCCACTATCTGGACAACACGTGTGTCCCGGGAAAAGCAGCCCAGCATGAAGTCAGCCATGTGTGCCAGACTCTGAATAGGCATGACGTCACTGCCCCCACCAGAAGGATCACTTGCCATTTCCTCCTCTTCCTCTTCCGCCTCCTCTCCGCCCCATCCGCGCTGAACCAATGGGACGCACACAGCCTGACTGCTACCCTCGCCGCCAGCATCCTCCTCCTCTTCCACAGCCACCTCCACGTCGTCCTCCTCCTCCTCATCCTCATCCTCCTCCTGCAACTGCCACCGAGAAGCAGACAAAAGTGTGGTCTGACTGTGTAGCTCCGTTGCGTCTCCTCCTACCCCCGTCTCCTCTGCGTGCAATGCGTTCTCCCTTATTGCGATGAGCGATTCTTTAAGGACGCATAGGAGCGGGATGGTTACGCTCACTATAGCGTCCTCGCTGCTGACCTTCTTGGTGGACTCCTCAAAGATACGCAGTACATCGCATATGTCTGCCATCCATGGCCACTCGTGGTTGGCAAACTGAGGGAGCTGAGTTGGAGGCACGCGTGGATTCATAATCTGGTACTCCATCAATGCTCTCTGCTGCTCACACACCCTGGCCAACATGGAATAGGTGGAATTCCAGCGAGTCAGCAGGTCGCACAACAGCCGATGTTCAGGCAAATGGAGGCGTTGCTGGAGTTTTTTTAAGCTAGCAGCAGCTACAGTTGACTTCCGAAAGTGAGCGCACAAGCGCCGCACTTTCACCAGTAGCTCTGCCAGGTTGGGGTAAGTCTTTAGAAATTTTTGGACTACCAGATTAAAAACGTGGGCCAGGCATGGTACGTGATTGAGTTCGGCAAGCTCCAGAGCCGCCACCAGGTTACGGCCGTTATCGCACACGACCATGCCTGGTCCTAGCTGCAGCGGCGACAGCCACATCTCCGTCTGCTGCAATATGGCGTCCCTCACCTCTGGGGCGCTGTGCTTCCTGTCACCCAAGCTGATGAGCTTAAGCACCGCCTGCTGACGTCTCCCTGCGCCAGTGCTGCAACGCTTCCACCTAGCGGCTGAGGGCGATGTTAAGGCAGAGGAGGAGGAGGAGGGGGGTTTATCAGAACCCATGCTGGCAATCTTGGGCGGGGGTGGTAGGTAGGCCGTCTCTGTTTGCGACCCCGTCCCCGCTTCCACAACGTTCACCCAGTGTGCCGTCAAAGAGATGTATCGTCCCTGGCCGCAAGCGCTTGTCCACGAGTCGGTGGTCAAGTGGACCTTTGCGCTGACTGCGTACCTCAGGGCCCGCCTGATGTTACGCGACACGTGCTGGTGCAGGGCGGGGACGGCACTCCGGGAAAAGTAGTGGCGGCTGGGGACGGAATAGCGAGGTGCGGCAGCCGCCATCAGGTCGCGGAAGTCCTGCGTCTCCACAAGCCTAAACGGCAACATCTCCAGGGCCAGCAGTTTGGAGATGTGGCAGTTTAAGGCTTGGGCTTGGGGGTGACTCGAGGCGTACTTCCGCCTGTGGTCGAACGCCTGCGAGATGGACAGTTGATGGGACGAGGAGTGTGAAGGTGCAGGCGAAGATGCGGGGGAAGGGGAGACTGAAGGAGAAGGCCCCAAAGTAGCCAAGGCAGAGGCAGATGTGGAGGTGTCCTGGCTGGAGGTCTGGACCGCAGTGGCAGCACACAACAAAGGGGAAGAGGCAGTGGCAGGAAGACCTTGCGCAGGTTGTATTGCGTTTGCTCTCTCCCACTCAGCCCAGTGCTTGACTTCCAAGTGACGCCGCATGCCTGAGGTGGTCAGATTGCTCTTCTCAGAGCCCCTACTCAGTTTTGAGTGGCAGAGTGTGCAAACCGCGCTCAGTTTGTCATCCGCCCAAACATTAAAAAATCTCCACACCACAGAAGTACAAGGCCTCGATGGGGGAGCTTCGCGCGACTGCCCGCTGCCGGGAACAGCTTCGGCCCTGCTGGCTGTGGCCTCACTACTCTGTCTGGACTGTCCTCTGCCTGTGGACATCCCTCTGCCTGTGGACATCCCTCTGCCTGTGGACATCCCTCTGCCTCTGGACATCCCTCTGCCTCTGGACATCCCTCTGCCTCTTGCTGCCTTTTTCGGTGCTGCGCAGACCCCCACCTCTCCACTGCTTTCCCCGCTGGACATCACCCCTGGCCAAGTGGGGTCGGTCATTTCGTCATCCACCACCTCCTCTTCCACTTCCTCACTCTGCTCCTCCTCCTGCCCACTGGACATTCCAACAGCCTCCCTTGATGGCAACTGCGTCTCATCATCGCTCATGATAACAATTGCTGGTTCAGGGTCCACATCAGCAGGAGATGGCGAATACTCAAGTGTTTGGGCATCACTACAAAGAAATTCCTCTGCTAGCTCCTGGGATTCTTCCGGCACATCTGAAAAAGGACCCGAAAAGAGCTCCTGGGAGGGGTCAATGGTGGGATGACTCTGTTGGCCAGGTGTGGAGGAAGGAGGGTCAGAGTGAGACTGTGTGGATGACTGGCTGGTGGACAACTGTGTGGAAGCGCTATCGGCTATCCATTGCACCACCTGTTCAACCTGCTCAGGCCTCAACAGCGGTGTAACCCGCCCCCTGCTTAACTGTCCCATAAAGGCAGGGATTCTGGATGAGTGGGATCCTGGCTGACCCTAACCAGCACGCATTGTATCCCCACTGGCTTCAACAAGGCCACCAACAGCATTTCCGCGCCCCCGTCCTCGTCCACGTCCGATTCCGCTAGCCCCCTCCGCATTTTTTTATTTTTTTGGTTACAATATTTTGCCTTCACAGCCGTGTACTAACAGTTCAGACGGTGTGTATTAACACCACGTATATACAATTATTTTGCAAGAGAACGCACAGTACAGGTGCCAATGAAAAGGCCTATTTTTTTTATATTTCTAGGTACACAGCCGTGTACTAACAGATCAGACGGTGTGTATGAACACCACGTATATAAAATTATTTTGCAAGAGAACGCACAGTACAGGTGCCAATGAAAAGGCCTATTTTTTTTATATTTCTAGGTTACACAGCCATGTACTAACAGATCAGACGGTGTGTATGAACACCACGTATATACAATTATTTTGCAAGAGAACGCACAGTACAGGTGCCAATGAAAAGGCCTATTTTTATATTTCTAGGTAACACAGCCGTGTACTAACAGATCAGACGGTGTGTATTAACACCACGTATATAAAATTATTTTGCAAGAGAACGCACAGTACAGGTGCCAATGAAAAGGCCTATTTTTTTATATTTCTAGGTACACAGCCGTGTACTAACAGTTCAGAAGGTGTGTATGAACACCACGTATATACAATTATTTTGCAAGAGAACGCACAGTACAGGTGCCAATGAAAAGGCCTATTTTTTTTATATTTCTAGGTACACAGCCGTGTACTAACAGACCAGACGGTGGTTATTAACACCACGTATATAAAATTATTTTGCAAGAGAACGCACAGTACAGGTGCCAAAGAAAAGGCCTTTTTTTTTTTATTTCTAGGTACACAGCCGTGTACTAACAGGTCAGACGGTGGGTATTTACACCTGGTATACAAAAAGGGGTATTGCAGGCACACAGAACCCAGAACACTAGAGCCAAATAAACTGTATTTAAAAAAAAAAAAAAAAAATTCACAGCCGTATACTGCCCAGATCAGATGGTGCATATACACACTAGGTATATAACAGGGTTTTGCAGCCAAAAAGAACGCAGAACAGTAGTGCCAAATATAGTTTGGTATGTAGCAGAGCACCTAATACACCACTAATGCCTCTCTCTGTCCCTACTCCAGCAGCTATCCCTGAATACAGCAGCCGTTTCTCTGCAGAGTGTATATGTAGTAAAGCCTATCACT
>ONZH01021950.1:0-35633 GCA_900303285.1 Rhinella marina | reverse complement strand
CCATGGCAATGTAGAGGAAAGAAGGTTTCCTTGTATGGTCTCACTTTACAGAGAGATTAGATTGTCTTTGGAGTGTATTGTTGAGAGGCTGTGATAGTGGCGTAATAGTGCGACTTGGGCGCGTTATATGCACCCAGACATGCTTCCCCTGCTGTCCCAGTTGCATTCCAGCAGTGTTGGCATCCTTTTCTGAGGTTCCAGGGTGGACTTGGTGACCTCCAAGTGGTCGAATTGAGATTTCCAAGTGGCGAGCATTTTTTTCCCATAGACTTTAATGGGATTCGATATTCGGTCGAATAGTCGAATTTCGCGGTCTATTCGAATCGAATTTCGAACTTTCGAATATTTCACTACTCGCTCATCTCTAATGTGCACCTTAACTTAACTTTGCAATGTCCTATACAAGTATGATCATATGTGATGGATCTACTCCAGATGTTCTGCCACGGAATTGCAGGTGTAAAATCTGCAGCGTATTTTAGAAAATCTCATTCACATGCTTCAGAAAAAATCTGCAGCAGAAATTGACCTGCGGTGCACATTTTAATTCACAGCATATCAATTTATGCTGCAGATTTCCACCAAGGATTTCTCCATTTGCATAGGTTATACATCCACATCCACATCACAATCTGGGACAAGTAGATTTTTCAGTGGATTCATCACTGCTTTTCCCACTGAATCGCATGAAAAGATGTGGTGGCCCTAACTGTCTAAAATCTGCCTTATGTGATCTTACTCTTAGGGCTCATGCACACAAACATATTTTCTTTCCATGTCTGCTCTTTTTTTTTGTGGACCATATGCGGAACCATTCATTTCAATGGGTATGCCAAAAAAGAAAGCGGAAGTTACTCTGCGTGCATTCCGTTTCCATATTTTCCATATTTCCGTTCCGCAAAAAAAAATGTCCTATTATTGTCTGCATAACGGATAAGCATAGTACTGTTCTATTAGGGGCTAGATGTTTTGTTCTGCAAAATACTGAATGCACACGGACGTCATCCGTATTTTTTGCAGATCCGTTTTTTAAGGACTGCAAAATACATATGGTCGTGTGCATGAACCCTTATACTGCATTTTTTTGCCCCAATTTAATCATCTATAATGGTTGAAAATTTAGGGGGATATTTATTAACATATATACACCACAATAGTGGCGTATATAAGTTTCAGATTTTGTTGCATGGAATTTTGCGGCAAAATCTGAGACTTTTCCTGGCAGGCCTGGCTCATTTATTATTTTCCATGCCAGTTTTGGTGTGGAAAATGGCTTGAATCTACTCCTGTGAGGGAGCTGGTATAGATTTCTGTCGCACAACCTGCTGGAGGAAGCACCAAATATATGTAGAGGAAAACACGTGGAAAACATTGGTTTTAATCCTTAATGTTTTCTGGATCCTATTCATGATGATCACTTATCTATAACACCAGTCATTTTGAGTCAATGTTTTCAGATAAATAATCTGAATGGCTTGCATGATTGTGGTCTGACATGATAAAGAATGCACATTGTGGAAATGGTAAAGTTGCTACTGGAGAGATTTTCCTTTAATATTTTTTTGGTTACCATTCAATGTAACTGACATAGGATTTTCTGAAACCTCATGGTTTATGGAAAGGTTTTATTCATTTTTAATAAACCACAAAAACATATTCATCAAATGTATCCATAGGAATCTTTTTACTTAATGGAGCCCGAAAGAGTGTCCTTTTGCCTTCCATAATTGTGGTATTCGTTTAAAATCATATTTTTATACTTAAAAAAAAAAGTAAAGTAAAAAGTAAAAGTAAAAAAAGTAAAGTAAAAGTAAACAGGATTCTGTCAGAGATATATTTTGGGAAATTTTCCTGATGTTACAGTTGATAAAATGCTCAGACTCAATGTGCACTGAGCCTTAGTAATTTAAATGACCAGTTACAATGCATCATGGCATCACTCAGCGTTATCGTTAATTCTTGGCCCAGAAGAAGCCATGCCATTTTGTGTTTTATATTTATTGCTACATAACATGTTCAATTCCAGATTCTGGCCAGGGTGAAATTATACACAGCGGGCATATCATTGCTCTCAAACTGACAACATAACCTACCAAACAGTGTGAAATGTGAACTATTTTAACATTTTGTACAATACTTTCAATTTTCTAAATTCCTGTGTTTGTGTGAATTTTAGCACACTGGGCTAGCTTGTGACTAATTTTTGTAAGGATACTTTTCCATTATTCTATGACATACTAAAATACACTAAGTCTGAATGTTTCTTCTGAAATTATGCTTATGTTCTATGATATATAAAACTGTAGATGAGCAAATCAATTGTAAATTAATTGGATTTGTCATGAAGATCACAAAAATGTCTCTGCATTATGAATCTGTAGTCTTTTTTTTATATTATTTATTACAACCAAATTGAATAAAAACGGTGTCTAGCACTATTCCACTATGAATATTAGCAGGGAAAATAATAAAGGAGTGAAAAGATAGAGGGTCACATGACCCTGTGAGTTAGGGAGGAGGAGGACTTGTTCTGATTGGCTCAGAAGCTGACAGACAGCTTGAATCAGCCAATCAGAAGCAGAATTGAGGAAGGTCCTTTGCTGACCTGTTTCTGACCTGGAAGGTTGCCATGTTGCAGTGTCAGACAAAAAACAATTATAGACACAATAAGAAATAGGAAATATGATCAGAGAAAGCTTTGAGAGAGTGAGGAACTGTCAACCAGTTGTGTGCTGGCAGCTCGTTCTGCATTACAAAATCTCCTAAGGGGTTGTTCACATATCAGTTATTTGATCAGTTATTTCCATCAGTTATTGTGAGCCAAAACCAAGAGTGGAGCCTCCACAGATATCAGGTATAATGAAAAGATCTGCAACTGTTCTGTGTTTTTTACCCACACCTGGTTTTGGCTCACAATAACTGATTGAAATAACTGATCAAAAAACTGATATGTGAACAACCCCTAAGAAACGCATTCTTCCTGTATATAAACAGACAGCTTTATAAAAAAAATAAATAGATCTTGCAGTTCATAGGCAATCAGCACCCCAATAGTACTCTGCTGCAAACACAGAGCCATTGCATTTTTTTTATTCTAAAAACAATTTCAGGACATTTATAGCAGTGTTATGAAATGCATTGGATATTACTGCAAGATAACAGTTAAAGCAAAAGCAATACAGGTAGTTACATCAAAGTAATACTCCAATAACCACATTTTTATGGTCATGGTTAGTTATTAAATGTGATGCATATTGCTGGAAGAAAACAAGTACACCAGTTAAAGCAAAAGAAATGCTGCAAAAGAACCATTTCTACACCATTGTGTGTTATTAAACACGTTGCATATTGCTTAACCCTTTCAGTCACGGAGGTTTTTTCGGCTTTGCGTTTTCGTTTTGCGCTCCCTGCCTTCAAACAGCCATAACTGTTTTCTTTTTCTGTTCACATAGCTGTATGAGGGCTTGTTTTTTGGGGGACAAGTTGTACTTTCCAACGCCACCATTTAATATTGCATATGGTGTAGTGGGAAGCGGGAAAAAAATTCCAAATCGGGTGAAATTGCAAAAAAAAATGCTATTCCTCTACAGTTCTAGGGGTTTCTTATTTACAGCGTTCGATGTTCATTAAAACTGACCAGTTACTTTCATTCTACTGGTCAGTACGAATCCGGCAATATCTAATATGTATAGTTTTTCCAGTGTTTTGATAGTGATAAAATAATTATAAAGTTTTTGGTATTTATGTATACGGAGCTGTATGGGGGCTAATTTTTTGCAGGGCGATCTGAAGTTTTTATTGATACCATTCTGGGGTGTGTATGACTTTTTGATCACTTTTTATTTAATTTTATTTAGAAAAAAAAGCGACAAAAAACAGCGAATCGCCCTTTTGGACCCTTTTTTCCACCACAAAATTCGCTGTATTGGAATTTTTTTTATATTTTAAAAGTACGGGCATTTTCAGTCACGGTGATACCCATGATGTCTATATTTATTGTTATTTAGGTATTTATTTTTTAATTATACGGAAAGGGGGGTGATTTAAACTTTTATATTTTTTTTTTAATTTTTTTATATATTTTTTAACATTTTTTTTTATTTTTTTTGTGATTATTTTAAAGCTCAAATATGAGCAAATAGATTGTGTTTTTTATTTTTTCTTTATGAGCAATGAGGGCTTTTTAATTTTGAATTAATGACCGAATTTGCTAATTTCTTATCCTGGCCTGCCATCTAGTGGCCAGAATAAGAATTGCACTTTGAAAGCTGTAACCTCATCAGCGAGGTTTACAGCTTTCAGATCGTGTACAGACACCCCGATTGGCCACACTGGGTGTCTGTACACCACCCGGAAGCGTACGCTTCTGGGTTTAGATGCAACTAGATGCCGTGATCACATGTGAGCATGGCATCTAAAGGCCTATGAAGACGCAAGTTAAAAACAGCAGAGACTTGCCGGCCATGACGCCATGTGTCCGCATCGCCCCAGCGCCGTACACGTACGGCGCTGGGAGTCTAAGGGTTAAGTTGAGGAAAAAGTGTGGAAAACTCCAGACAAAGTTTTCTGGATCTTATTCATCATGAACATTTACCTGTTACAGCAATTTTAATATGTATATATTAAATATAATATATTTAATATGAGCATTCCTCCTGCTCCTCTTCTTTGTAACCCCAGAGAAGCCTTTCAGTTGCATTCTCTTCACTGCTCCCCCTCCCCCCCCCCCCCCCCCCACACACACAGGGACATGTTCTTTTTTCCTAAGAAGTGGCAACAAAACTCCATAATATTATATTGATATATCTGTGTTAGTGAATGCATTACTGCATCATACCATGTAGTTCAAACACATTTAATTGCAAAAACTGCATTCTTACAAAAGTACATTTTCAATACCATTCATATAGTGTGTTGTAGAAGGGGAAAGACATTTAAGTATGCCAGTCTTCAAATTACAGAAAAAAAACAACTGCAATGTTGCTAATAGCATTTAATATTCTGTGTAGCAAATTTGTGACTTTTCATTTATAAGCCTCATAATAAAATGTATGGGATAGTGCAAAATGAAAGACCCAGAACCTGTCATCCAAGAATGAGAATGTCTTTAGTAGCAGTAGTAACAGCCCTAGCCATCCAGCCAGTAGTGGTAGTAGCAGTAAACCACAATTCTCCCTTCAATTCTGATAGGTGCCACATTATTATGGATGACAAAGAGGGTGACAATGTGGACTGGATGGGTCACTCCTCCTCTTAGTCACAGTAGGATGATGTTGATGTCAACTCTGAGTCTGACATTGTGCCTTGGAGCTAGGGTTCACAGCATTCTTTCTGCTGCTCCTCCTTGTAACCCCAGAGAACCATTTCAGTTACATAGGGGAAGCCTTGCATAGCTGTTTCAGCATAATGGTGGAAGTAGTGGCACCACTAGCCACAATGGTGGCAGTGGGATAGTGGTAGCTATAATAGCACTCCGGGCAAAAACAGAGAAGTGTATTGGGAAGAGGGCCAAGGACCCACGATGACATATCACAGTCTGATTAAGGTGGCGCAAATGGTGAGGATGACAATGATTGTGTGTTGGAACAGACCCAGGGGTGACCTAGCCTTTCTGCTGCCTGAGGCGAAAATTGAAACTTGTGCCCCTTCCTCTCCCATGCCAAATTCTCAACCTAACCCCTAACCCCTTCCCTCCAGTCATACTGTTAAAGACATACTTGGAAAACAAAAGCACTACAAAAAATACGGGATAATACAATACTACATACCACTTATATCCAGGGATGTCTCCTCTGATGTAAATATTCTCTTTCCTTATTTTCTCTATTCGAACCAGACAGCCATGATAATTTCTTTCAGCCATCTCTTGTCTCTACAGAGGTTGACAGTTTCCTACTTTTCTATTATCCTCCTTATCTTCTGAATACTCTTTTCTGCCACTCCCAATACTGTGCCTTCTCCTATTAATATGCTGCAGAAACAGATGATCCTGAAATTAGTATTAGCACACAGATAGTGCCCCTTAAATAATTATTGGCATGCAGTGCCCTAAAAAATAACTGCGTTCAGCAAATAGTGTCACAAACATAATGCCCAGCAACAATAATTGTGCTAAACAAAAATTCTCCCTTAAGCCTCATTCACACGTCAGTGATTTGGTCAGTGATTTCCATCAGTGATTGTGAGCCAAAACCAGGATTAGAGCCACCACAGATCAACAATGTTCCAACTCCAGTTGGAATTCCAAATGGAATTCAAGCTTTCCTGTGCTAGATCATCTGTATGAGCAGCATAAAGCGGTGATTTTGTCATGCACCACACCACCTCAGCAGAGAGCATGCATTGTTTCAAGATCAGATAGTGGCAGTTCATCAGAGACACCTTTATTGTACTTCTTCCCTATGAAGAGGCCACCAGATTTGTCAGTAGGGACAACTGCGGCATAAACAAATTTTATCCCCCTGATAATTATCTTAGGGCAAACACTCATGCTGATATAAAAAGGGACGGTGTAAGAGGAACAGCTTACACACAGGGGTGCACCAACACGGTAAGGTGTGGGCAGCAGGGCCATGAGCAATGAGTGCTTCCATAGAGGAAGCGTACATCTCTCGATATACAACTGTTATCTCAGTAAGGGATTTTGGTGCTTTTGGGGGAAAGTTGTTCTGCACCAGTGTACAAAGCATCACTTTTGTCAAAATGAATTTGGCATGGATCCATGAGTATTTTCATACTCCTCCTGCTGAGGGCAATGAATAGATCTGCCCTTGCTGATGGTGTCCTATCATACCACTGCCACTGTCTGCCTACTATCATGTTGTACACAGTATGGCTTCTGCCACCACCGCTGCAGCTGCTAATCCCACTACTGCCACTTCCGATACTATTATTGCTATACATCTACTACTACTCCTACTACCACCCATAAACAGCTGCACAGTCTACTGTCTTGTTTGTTCCATGTTGTGCTGCTACTGCTGCCGCTAATATTGCAGCAGCATGCCACTATTAGCCTACCCATTCTACATCCACACTGTACTGTTGCTGCTCTCAATTAAAAGGGAGAATTTTTCCAGGCTCCTTCAGAACAATGCATTGTTTCTTCATTCTGTTCCCGTTAAGGCATAATTTTTGGATGCTTTTGCACAACGAGCTACTATTTCTTCTTATATTAACATGTGTGTATAAAGAGCACAGGGATCTGACCCCATTGATACATCATTTTTTGATGCTTGGTTTTAATAAGGCACTGTTTTGTCCCATAACACCATGGGTGTTTAAATATCATTTTCCTCAGTAAGGAACAATTTTTGGAAGCTTTCTAATATGAAAAAAACATAACACATGTGATGGTAAAGTGTGTTTTTAAACAGGAAAGGAAAATACATACAATGCAACGGCACACTGCTAACCAGATAAAGCACAAATGCCATAGAGATAAGAAGTATTCTGGAGCTAATGCTATGCTTGTTGATAAATTAGAGATTCTTGGCAAATATATTTTGTACAAAACTATCTGGGCCCGTCCACCAAATCGTCCAGGTGATCTCTGTAGAACGGGAACCTAACACTATTTCCTACCTGTTATGTGCCAACCTTGGCTTCCGTATAATCAGGGGGTATTAGTTCCACATGCATGCTGGGTCCCTTCTGCCTTTTGCCATTACTGGTGCTTCAAAGGCCTCCACTAATACAGGGATGCAGGTACCATTAGCTCCAGAATACTTCTTATCTCTATGGCATTTGTGCTTTATCTGGTTAGCAGTGTGCCGTTGCATTGTATGTATTTTCCTTTCCTTGTGCAATCAGCCATAGCAACGTGCACCTGCGCATTGGGATGTGCTGACTGAAATCCCCTTTTTTTTCTTTGTAAGTTTGTACTGGAGGTGTGGCTACTCCATTTGGTCATGCACTCCTGACTTGCCCCATAGGCTGATTTTAATTAGTGTAACTATAAAGCCGAGTGGACTCGGCATGCATGCTTGGTACCTGCATCCCTGTATTAGTGAAGGCCTTTAAAGCACCAGAAATGGCAAAAGGCAGAAGGGACCCAGCATGCATGTGGAACCAACACCCCTTGATTATACGGAAGCCAAAGTTGGCACATAACAGGTAGGAAATAGTGTTAGGTTCCCGTTCTACAGAGATCACCTGGACGATTTGGTGGATGGGCCCAGATAGTTTTGTACAAAATATATTTGCCAAGAATCTCTAATTTATCAACAAGCATAGCATTAGCTCCAGAATACTTCTTATCTCTATGGCATTTGTGCTTTATCTGGTTAGCAGTGTGCCATTGCATTGTATGTATTTTCCTTTCCTTGTGCAATCAGCCATAGCAACGTGCACCTGCGCATTGGGATGTGCTGACTGAAATCCCCTTTTTTTCTTTGTGTTTTTAAACAGGCTGTTTGTTAAAGTCCTCAACCATTCCTTTACCCACAGCTAAATATGTCAGTGTTATTTGGAAATTTGTTATTGCTGTCATTGCGTTCCAGAGCTTAAAAGGGGAGGGAGAGAGAATTTTTTAAAAAAAAAGATCTGAAAAATCTGAATCCTAACTATAATATATCAATTTTCAGGCCAACTGGAGCAACTGTGATTCGCGTACAATTGACTTGGCACAAATTAAAGGGGTCATTTATTATGACTGATGTTTTAGACACTGGTCTTAATACCCCTTTAGCTGGCGGTGGATGAGACGAATTTATATAGAGGCACCTGCCTATACATAACTTCAGCGTATCCAACACCTGTCTAAGGCCTCTTTCACACGAGCGTCGCGGATTTGTTCAGGATGCGTTGCGGATGCGTTGCGGATGCGTTGCGTTAAAAACGCGCAGATTGCATGCGGATGCAATGCATTGCGTTGCGTTTTTAACGCACCCCCATTCATTTCTATGGAGCCTGGGCTGCATGAAAAACGCAGAATATAAAACATGCTGCGTTTTTCACGCAACGCAGAAGTGATGCGTGAAAAAAAACGCTCATGTGAAAAGCCCCATTAAAATGAATGGGTCAGGATTCAGTGCGGGTGCAATGCGTTCGCATCACGCATTGCACCCGCACGGAAATCTCGCCCGTGTGAAAGGGGCCTAAATCTATGCCAGCTCCCTTGCTGATGTAGACTTAGACCATTTCTATGCCTAATATAGGTTTGGAAAATGATAACAGAGATAGGCTGACAGACCGCCCCTTCCCTATCCATGCCCCCTTTTTTAGACCAAGCATATATCTGTTTGTAAATGACCCCCTAAATGTTTTGAAAAATTTCTAATGTAGATGCAATTCTGTAGCACAAATATCCTCTGTGAAGCATGCTAATGTAAATGAGGTCTTGATTTTTTAAGTCAAATATTTATCATGCAATTTAGGCAGAATATGACTGACATTAATTGTAATTTTCTCTATAACTTGACACAATTCTAAAGACTTATAGTATAATGTTAATTAATAGAGATGAGCGAGTAGTGTTCGATCGATCTGGTATTCGATCGAATACTACGCTATTTGGCATACTCGATTTCGTTCGAGTATAACGGCGATGGCGCACTTAGAATTCGTTTCCCCTCCCACCTTCCCTGGCGCTCTTTTTCCACCAATCAACATGCAGGGGGGGTATGACAGGCACGCTGAGCACGCTGGCAGCGCGAAAACGGCGTCTACATGCATTGGCTGGAAAAACCATGTGACCTCGAATATTAAAAACTCAGCTCTTCCTGCTCGTACGCATATGCTGCGTGAACTTAGTCAGGGACAGAGGCTGGAGAAGGGACAGACAGATTTTAGCTGTTGGATAGGCAGGAGCGTGATTAAAAGCCCTTATCAGGGCTACTACAGTGGACTTCAGTGATAGCTTACTAACAATATAGACTTTACAGAGAACGGCTGCTGTATTCAGGGATAGCTGCTGGAGTAGGGACAGAGAGAGGCATTAGTGGTGTATTAGGTGCTCTGCTACATACCCAAACTATATTTGACACTACTGCTGTGTACCTTTAAAAAATACAATATATAGGCCTAACTGGCAACTGCACTGTGCGTTCTCTTGCAAAGTAATTTCTCATAACTGTTGTTCATACACACCGTCTGATCACTCAGTACACGGCTGTGTACCTTGAAAAATACAATATATAGGCCTTAACTGGCAACTGTACTGTGCGTTCTCTTGCAAAGTAATTTCTCATAACTGTTGTTCATACACACCGTCTGATCACTGAGTACACGGCTGGTGTACCTTGAAAAATACAATATATAGGCCTTAACTGGCACTGCACTGTGCATCTCTTGCAAAGTAATTTCTCATAACTGTTGTTCATACACACCGTCTGATCACTGAGTACACGGCTGTGTACCTTGAAAAATACAATATATAGGCCTTAACTGGCAACTGCACTGTGCGTTCTCTTGCAAAGTAATTTCTCATAACTGTTGTTCATACACACCGTCTGATCACTGAGTACACGGCTGTGTACCTTGAAAAATACAATATATAGGCCATAACTGGCAACTGTACTGTGCGTTCTCTTGCAAAGTAATTTCTCATAACTGTTGTTCATACACACCGTCTGATCACTGAGTACACGGCTGTGTACCTTGAAAAATACAATATATAGGCCTTAACTGGCAACTGCACTGTGCGTTCTCTTGCAAAGTAATTTCTCATAACTGTTGTTCATACACACCGTCTGATCACTCAGTACACGGCTGTGTACCTTGAAAAATACAATATATAGGCCTTAACTGGCAACTGCACTGTGCGTTCTCTTGCAAAGTAATTTCTCATAACTGTTGTTCATACACACCGTCTGATCACTGAGTACACGGCTGTGTACCTTGAAAAATACAATATATAGGCCTTAAACTGGCAACTGTACTGTGCGTTCTCTTGCAAAGTAATTTCTCATAACTGTTGTTCATTACACACCGTCTGATCACTGAGTACACGGCTGTGTACCTTGAAAAATACAATATATAGGCCTTAACTGGCAACTGCACTGTGCGTTCTCTTGCAAAGTAATTTCTTCATAACTGTTGTTCATACACACCGTCTGATCACTGAGTACACGGCTGTGTACCTTGAAAAATACAATATATAGGCCTTAACTGGCAACTGTACTGTGCGTTCTCTTGCAAAGTTAATTTCTCATAACTGTTTGTTCATACACACCGTCTGATCACTGAGTACACGGCTGTGTACCTTGAAAAATACAATATATAGGCCTTAACTGGCAACTGCACTGTGCGTTCTCTTGCAAAGTAATTTCTCATAACTGTTGTTCATACACACCGTCTGATCACTGAGTACACGGCTGTGTACCTTGAAAAATACAATATATAGGCCTTAACTGGCAACTGTACTGTGCGTTCTCTTGCAAAGTAATTTCTCATAACTGTTGTTCATTACACACCGTCTGATCACTGAGTACACGGCTGTGTACCTTGAAAAATACAATATATAGGCCTTAACTGGCAACTGCACTGTGCGTTCTCTTGCAAAGTAATTTCTCATAACTGTTGTTCATACACACCGTCTGATCACTCAGTACACGGCTGTGTACCTTGAAAAATACAATATATAGGCCTTAACTGGCAACTGTACTGTGCGTTCTCTTGCAAAGTAATTTCTCATAACTGTTGTTCATACACACCGTCTGATCACTGAGTACACGGCTGTGTACCTTGAAAAATACAATATATAGGCCTTAACTGGCAACTGCACTGTGCGTTCTCTTGCAAAGTAATTTCTCATAACTGTTGTTCATACACACCGTCTGATCACCCAGTACACGGCTGTGTACCTGAAAAATACAATATATAGGCCTTAACTGGCAACTGTACTGTGCGTTCTCTTGCAAACTAATTTCACGGCTGTGAAGGCAAAATATTGTAAAAAAAAAAAAATGCGGCGGGGGGCTAGCGGAATAGGACGTGGACGAGGACGGGGCGGCGCGAAATGCTGTTGGGGGCCTTGTTGAAGCCAGTGGGGATACAATGCGTGCTGGTGAGGGTCAGCCAGGATCCCGCTCATCCAGAATCCCTGCCTTTATGGGACAGTTAAGCAGGGGCGGGTTTACACCGCTGTTGAGGCCTGAGCAGGTTGAACAGGTGGTGCAATGGATAGCCGATAGCGCTTCCACACAGTTGTCCACCAGCCAGTCATCCACACAGTCTCACTCTGACCCTCCTTCCTCCACACCTGGCCAACAGAGTCATCCCACCCTTGACCCCTCCCAGGAGCTCTTTTCGGGTCCTTTTTCAGATGTGCCGGAAGAATCCCAGGAGCTAGGAGAGGAATTTGTTTGTAGTGATGCCCAAACCCTTGAGTTTTCGCCATCTCCTGCTGATGTGGACCCTGAGCCAGCATCTGTTATCATGAGCGATGATGATGATGAGACGCAGTTGCCATCAAGGGAGGCTGTTGGAATGTCCAGTGGGCAGGAGGAGGAGCAGAGTGAGGAAGAGGAGGTGGTGGATGACGAAATGACCGACCCCACTTGGCCAGGGGGTGATGTCCAGCGGGGAAAGCAGTGGAGAGGTGGTGGTCTGCGCAGCACCGAAAAAGGCAGCAAGAGGCAGAGGGATGTCCAGAGGCAGAGGGATGTCCACAGGCAGAGGGATGTCCACAGGCAGAGGGATGTCCACAGGCAGAGGGATGTCCAGAGGCAGAGGACAGTCCAGACAAAGTAGTGAGGCCACAGCCAGCACGGCCGAAGCTGTTCCCGGCAGCGGGCAGTCGCGCGAAGCTCCCCCATCGAGGCCTCGTACTTCTGTGGTGTGGAGATTTTTTAATGTTTGTGCGGATGACAAACTGAGCGCGGTTTGCACACTCTGCCACTCAAAACTGAGTAGGGGCTCTGAGAAGAGCAATCTGACCACCTCAGGCATGCGGCGTCACTTGGAAGTCAAGCACTGGGCTGAGTGGGAGAGAGCAAACGCAATACAAACTGCGCCCGGTCCTGCTGCCACTGCCTCTTCCCCTTTGTTGTGTGCTGCCACTGCGGTCCAGACCTCCAGCCAGGACACCTCCACATCTGCCTCTGCCTCGGCTACTTTGGGGCCTTCTCCTTCAGCCTCCCCTTCCCCCGCCTCTTCGCCTGCACCCTCACACTCCTCGTCCCAACAACTGTCCATCTCGCAGGCGTTCGACCGCAGGCGGAAGTACGCCTCGAGTCACCCCCAAGCCCAAGCCTTAAACTGCCACATCTCCAAACTGCTGGCCCTGGAGATGTTGCCGTTTAGGCTTGTGGAGACGCAGGCCTTCCGCGACCTGATGGCGGCTGCCGCACCTCGCTATTCCGTCCCCAGCCGCCACTACTTTTCCCGGAGTGCCGTCCCCGCCCTGCACCAGCACGTGTCGCGTAACATCAGGCGGGCCCTGAGGTACGCAGTCAGCGCAAAGGTCCACTTGACCACCGACTCATGGACAAGCGCTTGCGGCCAGGGACGCTACATCTCTTTGACGGCACACTGGGTGAATGTAGTGGAAGCGGGGACGGGGTCGCAAACAGAGACGGCCTACCTACCACCCCCGCTCAAGATTGCCAGCATGGGTTCTGATAAACCCCCCTCCTCCTCCTCCTCCTCCTCCTCCTGTGCCTTAACATCTCCCTCAGCCGCTAGCTGGAAGCGTTGCAGCACTGGCGCGGGGGAGACGTCAGCAGGCGGTGCTAAAGCTCATCAGCTTGGGCGACAGGAAGCACAGCGCCCCAGAGGTGAGGGACGCCATATTGCAGCAGACGGAGATGTGGCTGTCGCTGCTGCAGCTAGGACCAGGCATGGTCGTGTGCGATAACGGCCGTAACCTGGTGGCGGCTCTGGAGCTTGCCGAACTCAATCACGTACCATGCCTGGCCCACGTTTTTAATCTGGTAGTCCAAAAATTTCTGAAGACTTACCCCAACCTGGCAGAGCTACTGGTGAAAGTGCGGCGCTTGTGCGCTCACTTTCGGAAGTCAACTGTAGCTGCTGCTAGCTTAAAAAAACTCCAGCAACGCCTCCATTTGCCTGAACATCGGCTGTTGTGCGACCTGCCCACTCGCTGGAATTCCACCTATTCCATGTTGGCCAGGGTGTGTGAGCAGCAGAGAGCATTGATGGAGTACCAGATTATGAATCCACGCGTGCCTCCAACTCAGCTCCCTCAGTTTGCCAACCACGAGTGGCCATGGATGGCAGACATATGCGATGTACTGCGTATCTTTGAGGAGTCCACCAAGAAGGTCAGCAGCGAGGACGCTATAGTGAGCGTAACCATCCCGCTCCTAGGCGTCCTTAAAGAATCGCTCATCGCAATAAGGGAGAACGCATTGCACGCAGAGGAGACGGGGGTAGGAGGAGACGCAACGGATCTACACAGTCAGACCACACTTTTGTCTGCTTCACGGTGGCAGTTGCAGGAGGAGGAGGATGAGGAGGAGGAGGACGACGTGGAGGTGGCTGTGGAAGAGGAGGAGGATGCTGGCGGCGAGGGTAGCAGTCAGGCTGTGTGCGTCCCATTGGTTCAGCGCGGATGGGGCGGAGAGGAGGCGGAAGAGGAAGAGGAGGAAATGGCAAGTGATCCTTCTGGTGGGGGCAGTGAGGTCATGCCTATTCAGAGTCTGGCACACATGGCTGACTTCATGCTGGGCTGCTTTTCCCGGGACACACGTGTTGTCCGGATAGTGGAGAACAAACTGTACTGGGTCTTCGCACTCCTGGACCCCCGGTATAAAGATAACGTCTCCTCTTTTATTCCGGTAGAGGAGAGGACGAATCGATTGCTGGAATACCAGAGGGAACTCGTGCAGAACATGATGGAGATTTTCCCACCCAGCATCGCTGGCGGCAGAGAGGAGAGGGTCTCCCAGAGTCCCACAACATCCATCAGGCCCACAGCCACCAGGGGAACACTCTCCAAGGTGTGGGACACGTTCATGGCACCCCCTCGTGCAACTTCCATCACTGCGGGGCCCGCTATCAGCAGGAGGGACAAGTATCGGCGAATGTTGCGGGAGTACCTGGCAGACCGTAACCCTGTCCTCACCGATCCCTCGGCGTCCTACACTTACTGGGTCTCCAAGTTGGACACGTGGCTGGAACTGTCCCTGTACGCCTTGGAGGTGCTTGCCTGCCCTGCCGCCAGCGTGCTATCAGAAAGGGTGTTCAGCGCAGCCGGGGGCATTATAACCGATAAGCGCAGCCGCCTGTCAACCGACAGTGCCGACAGGCTGACGCTAATCAAAATGAACAGCAAGTGGATTGACCCGGACTTTGCTTCTCCAACCGTGGAAAGCAGCCAAAAGTGAAGTGCCATCTGTATGAAGTGCCATTTCCTCCTCCACCTCCTCCTCCTCCTTAACCGCCGTAGAATTGCTCCGTAAATAAGAAAAATGTATATATTTATGGCTCACCTCTTGGGCCTCCACATAATTTTTAACAGGTCTCACCTCTTGGGCCTCCACAAAAGGTTTAAGAGGTTAACAGTGGAAAGCAGCCAAAAGTGAAGTGCCATCTGTATGAAGTGCCATTTCCTCCTCCACCTCCTCCTCCTTAACCGCCGTAGAATTGCTCCGTAAATAAGAAAAATGTATATATTTATGGCTCACCTCTTGGGCCTCCACATAATTTTTAACAGGTCTCACCTCTTGGGCCTCCACAAAAGGTTTAAGAGGTTAACAGTGGAAAGCAGCCAAAAGTGAAGTGCCATCTGTATGAAGTGCCATTTCCTCCTCCACCTCCTCCTCCTTAACCGCCGTAGAATTGCTCCGTAAATAAGAAAAATGTATATATTTATGGCTCACCTCTTGGGCCTCCACATAATTTTTAACAGGTCTCACCTCTTGGGCCTCCACAAAAGGTTTAAGAGGTTAACAGTGGAAAGCAGCCAAAAGTGAAGTGCCATCTGTATGAAGTGCCATTTCCTCCTCCACCTCCTCCTCCTTAACCGCCGTAGAATTGCTCCGTAAATAAGAAAAATGTATATATTTATTGCTCACCTCTTGGGCCTCCACATAACTTTTTAACAGGTCTCACCTCTTGGGCCTCCACATAATTTTTAAGAGGTCTCACCTCTTGGGCCTCCACATAATTTTTAAGAGGTGTCACCTCTTGGGCCTCCACATAATTTTTAAGAGGTCTCACCTCTTGGGCCTCCACATAATTTTTAACAGGTCTCACCTCTTGGGCCTCCACATAATTTTTAACACGTCTCTCCTCTTGGGCCTCCACATAATTTTTAATACGTCTCACCTCTTGGGCCTCCACATAATTTTTAATACGTCTCACCTCTTGGGCCTCCACATAATTTTTTAAGAGGTCTCACCTCTTGGGCCTACACAAAATGTTTAAGAGGTGTCACCTCTTGGGCCTCCACATAATTTTTAAGAGGTCTCACCTCTTGGGCCTCCACATAATTTTTAAGAGGTCTCACCTCTTGGGCCTCCACATAATTTTTAAGAGGTGTCACCTCTTGGGCCTCCACATAATTTTTAAGAGGTCTCACCTCTTGGGCCTCCACATAATTTTGAAGAGGTCTCACCTCTTGGGCCTCCACATAATTTTGAAGAGGTCTCACCTCTTGGGCCTCCACATAATTTTTAAGAGGTCTCACCTCTTGGGCCTCCACATAATTTTTAAGAGGTCTCACCTCTTGGGCCTGTACAAAATGTTTAAGAGGTCTCACCTCTTGGGCCTCCACAAAATGTTTAAGCGGTCTCACCTCTTGGGCCTCCACATAATTTTTAAGAGGTCTCACCTCTTGGGCCTCCACATAATTTTTAAGAGGTCTCACCTTTTGGGGCTCCACAAAATGTTTAAGAGGTCTCACCTCTTTAGCCTCCACACAATTTTTAAGACGTCTCACCTCTTGGGCCTCCACAAAATTTTCCATGAGCCTCTGGCCAGCCCACGGCCTCTTCCTGCCTTTTGCGGTCCTACGCATCCCTCAACATCCCCACTGCTTTACCTGCTAGACATGACACTGGGCCAGGTCGGGTGACTGACATCTCAAGCGCCAACAATTTGGGCATTTTAAGGCTTCTGCATGTGTTTGAGTTGTTTTTACATTTTAAAGAAGACATGTCTGACCACATCTCACACACACACACAATGACAATTAGGGGTGGGGTCTATTTGCTTTCCCCCTTGCCTATGCCATCTGTGGTTGTCATAGGCAACGTGATTTTAAGGGGTGCAGAATTTTATCTTCTTTTTTGTCTAGTTTGGCTTGGGGTCCATGGCAATGTTGAGGAAAGAAGGTTTCCTTGTATGGTCTCACTTTACAGAGAGGTTATATTGTGTTTGGAGTGTATTGTTGAGAGGCTGTGATAGTGGCGTAATAGTGCGACTTGGGCGCGTTATATGCACCCAGACATGCTTCCCCTGCTGTCCCAGTTGCATTCCAGCAGTGTTGGCATCCTTTTCTGAGGTTCCAGGGTGGACTTGGTGACCTCCAAGTGGTCGAATTGAGATTTCCAAGTGGCGAGCATTTTTTCCCCATAGACTTTAATGGGATTCGATATTCGGTCGAATAGTCGAATTTCGCGGTCTATTCGAATCGAATTTCGAACTTTCGAATATTTCACTACTCGCTCATCTCTATTAATTAACCCTGACTGGCTGACATCATTTTAATTTATTATTTCCTTAAATGGATCACACAAACGTAACCATGAGATGTGCTCATTTCTTATATAAAATAAATGGAATTTACTAATTTATTAGAGGCTTTGCTTCACATGGGCCACAGGAATCTGCAGTCTATAGAAGTTAATTGACTTCTATGGAAGAGTGTTATAGGCATGCTCTGTGACCTGTGAATGGTTACTGTGTCATCTATTGTGAATGGTGCAATCCAGTG
The DNA here is from genome assembly GCA_900303285.1 of Rhinella marina. Taxonomy (NCBI): domain Eukaryota; kingdom Metazoa; phylum Chordata; class Amphibia; order Anura; family Bufonidae; genus Rhinella; species Rhinella marina. The sequence goes on along the minus strand of ONZH01021950.1, from coordinate 17,791 downwards.
TTAACTATGCCCTGTGGGTAATAATGAGATGAACAGAGATAAGGGAACTTCTACCATTTGTTTTTTGTAAAAAAAAATGTATTTGTGTCCAAATTGATTCTACAGGAATCAAAAGCGCCCTAAAAATTGGTATATGACACACAAAATTTTTGTTCTCTCTCTTCCACTCCCACTAAAGCACTTTACCACAATAACAGCAAATTGCCATATTTTTCGCCCTATAAGACGCACTGGCCCATAAGACGCACCTAGGTTTTAGTGTAGGAAAATAAGAGGATCTGTTGAAAAATATTTTTTTCTTATCAGACTGCCCATAAATTTCAGGACATCACATCAAACCCCCATATCAGCCCTCCATGTCAGAACTTCATCCGCCCGCCATGTCAGACTTCAGATCAGCCCACTATGGCCCCATATCAGCCCACTGTGCCCCCATACCATCTCACTGTGCGCCCACCAGACCTCAGATCAGCAGAATGTGCCCCCATCAGACCTCAGATCAGCAGAATGTGTCCCCATCAGACCTCAGATCAGCAGAATGTGTCCCCATCGGACCTCAGATCAGCAGAATGTGCCCCCATCAAACCTCAAATCAACAGTATGTGCCCCCATCAGACCTCAGATCAACAGTATGTGCCCCCATCAGACCTCAGATCAACAGTATGTGCCCCCATCAGACCTCAGATCAACAGTATGTGCCCCCATCAGACCTCAGATCAGCAGAATGTGCCCGCATCAGACCTCAGATCAGCAGAATGTGCCCCCATCAGACCTCAGATCAGCAGAATGTGCCCCCATCAGACCTCAGATCAGCAGAATGTGCCCCCATCAGACCTCAGATCAGCAGAATGTGCCCCCATCAGACCTCAGATCAGCAGAATGTGCCCGCATCAGACCTCAGATCAGCAGAATGTGCCCCCATCAGACCTCAGATCAGCAGAATGTGCCCCCAACAGACCTCAGATAAGCGTCTTGTGCCCCCTTCACACCTCGGATCAGCGTCTTGTGCCCCCTTCACACCTTGGATCAGCGTCTTGTGCCCCTATCAGACCTCAGATCAGCCCACCCAGCCACTTATAAAGACCATACTTACCTGTCCTGCGCTAATATTAGAACCATTCCAAAAATTGTCCCTTATTGGGTGCAGATCGTGTTTAAGCACATTTGGTGTTACCACAATTCAACAGTGGCTTGTTCTACACAAGCACCCAAAAATTATTCATTAATGGGGTCAGATGGCTGCCTATATTTATATACACAAATAAAGAAGAAACAGTTGCTTGTCATGTACAAGCCATAATAAATTCCGCAGCAGCATTACAGCATGGATGTGGAAATGGTAAGGTCTAAAGTGTGTAGGGGTAATAGTGGCATATGGCAACAATAGTAATAGCAGGAGTAACAACATAGCATAGAACAGGGTTAGTAGTAGTAGTTGTAATAGTAGTAGTAGTAGTAGTAGTTGAGGTTGTGTAAGGGTGATGGTAGTGGCAGTATAAAGAGTAGTAAATAAATCATGATCATAGATTAACCCCTTCCCGCTATATGATGAGTATACACGTCATGGAGCACTGCTATTTAGCGCTCCATGACGAGTATACCCGTCATTACATTAAACTGTCACCATGTCTGCTGACATGGTGACAGCGCTGAGACCCCGGCTGTTACTTACAGCCAGGGGTCTCAGCTTACCAGCCCGGGACCAATGGGGGCGGTCCCGGGCTAGCGATCGCTGTGATTGGCTAGTCTGTACAGACTAGCCAATCACAGCGATCCTGCTGCTTTTTCAGGATGGCCGAGCGGAGCAGAGTATCAGCATATAGCTGATACTCTGCTTCAAACTGCTGACATCGGTGCTGGCACCAATGTCAGCAGTTTAACCCCTTCCATGCCACGGTCCGTAGGGACCGCGGCATGGAAAGGGTTAACAGGGGGAAGGAGCGCCCTCCCCCTCCCATCGGGCGCTGCGGTGCGCTGGCAGCGCCGATGGTGTGGGCTGAAGAGAGGGAGGAAGCTCCCTCCCCCTTCCATCGGGACGCTGCTGTGCTCTGGCAGCGTCCCGATGGTTACCATGGCAACCAGACGCTTTCAGAAGCGTTTGCTTGCCATGGTGTAATCAAGCCTGTTCAGGCTCCTGCTAAAGGCAGGAGCCTGAGAAGGCTTAGACTGAGTGACAATACACTACAGTACACTATATAGTGTACTGTAGTGTATTATAGAACAATCAGATCCACTGGTTCTTCAAGAACTAAGTGGGTCTGAGTAAAAAAAAAGTGTAAAAAAATAAAAAAAGTTAAAAAAAAGTTTAAAAAAAAGTTAAAAAAATCCTATTTTTCCCCCAATACTTAAATTTGAAATTAGTAAAAAAAAGAAAAAAAATATCCCAATCATGTTAGGTATCGCCACGTTCGTAACAACCTGCTCTACAAAAATATCACATGTCCTGACCCCTCAGGTGAACACGGTAAAAGAAATAAAATAAAAACAGTGTAAAAAAAGCCATTTTTGTCACATTATATCACAAAAAGTACAATCACAAGCGATCAAAAAGGCGTATGCCCCTCAAAATAGTACCAATCTAACCGTCACCTCTTCCCGCAAAAAATGAGCCCAAAAAATACAATTGCCCAAAAAATAAAAAAACTACAGCTCTCAGACAAGGGACAGACTAAAACATGATTTTTTTGTTTCAAAAATGATATTATTGTGTAAAACTTAAATAAATAAAGAAAACTATACATGTTAGGTATCGTCACGTCCGTAAAAACCTGCTATATAAAAATATCACATGAGTTAACCCCTCAGGTGAACACAGTAAAAAAAATAAAATAAAAACAGGGTCAAAAAAGCCATTTTTTGTCACTTTACATCACAAAAAGTGCAATCGCAAGCGATCAAAAAGGCGTATGCCCCTCAAAATAGTACCAATCTAACCGTCACTTCTTCCCGCAAAAAATGAGCCCCTACCTGAGACAATTGCCCAAAAAATAAAAAAAACTACAGCTCTCAGACAAGGGACAGACTAAAACATGATTTTTTTTGGTTCAAAAATGATATTATTGTGTAAAACTTAAATAAATAAAGAAAACTATACATGTTAGGTATCGCCACGTCCGTAAAAACCTGCTCTATAAAAATAGCACATGATCTAACCTGTCAGATGAACACTGTACAAAAAAAAAAAAAAACTGAGCCAGAACAGGCATTTTTGGATACCTTGCCTAACAAAAAGTGTAATATAAAGCGATCAAAAATCATATGTACCCCAAAATAGTATCAATAACACTGTCACCTTATCCCTTAGTTTCCAAAATACAGGCACTGTTTGGTTGTTTCTACTGTAGGGGTGCATCAGGGGGGCCTCAAATGGGACATGAAGTCTGAAAACCAATCCAGCAAAATTTGCCCTCCAAAAACCATCTGGCGCACCTTTCCTTCTGCGCCCTGCTGTGTGCCCATACAGCAGTTTACTACCACATGTGGGGTGTTTCTGTAAATCGCAGAATCAGGGTAATAGTTTTTGAGTTTTGTTTGGCTATTAACCCTTGATGTGTTACAGGAAAAAATGGATTAAAATGGAAAATCTGCCAAAAAAGTGAAATTTTGAAATGTCATCTCCATTTTCCTTTAAATCTTGTGGAATACATAAAGGGTTAACAAAGTAAAATTCGTTTTGAAAACCTTGAGGGGTGTAGTTTCTAAAATGGGGTCATTTATGGTGGTTTCTATTATGATAGCCCCACAAAGTGACTTCAGAACTGAACTGTTGCTTCAAAAAATGGTTTTGGAAAATTTCTTAAAAATTTTAAGAATTAGTTCTAAAATTCTAAGCCTTCTAACGTCCCCAAAAAATAAAATTACATCTACAAAATGATGGTAACATAAAGTAGACATATGGGAAATGTAAAGTAATAACTATTTTGTGAGGGATCACTATCTGCCTTAAAAGCATAGAAATTCAAAGTTTGAAAATTACAAATTTTTCTAAATTTTCTGTAAATTTAGGATTTTAGGAAATAAAGGCGATTTATATTGACTCAAATTTACCATTGTCGTGGAGTACAATGTGTCACAAGAAAACAATCTCAGAACGGCTTGGATAAGTAAAAGTGTTTCAAAGCTATTACCACATAAAGTGACACATGTCATATTTCCAAAATTTGGCCTGGTCCTTAAGGTGAAAAATGGCTATGTCATGAAGGGGTTAATGCCCCATTCACACGTCGGTTTTTTTTTTATCTGCATCCGTTTCCGCATTTGCGGAAAATTATGCGGATAGGATGCGGAACGCACTTCCGTTCCGCTGCTCCCGAAAAAAATAGAACATGTCCTATTCTTGTCCAAATACACAGATAAGAAAAAGCCATTTCTATTATATGTGTTCCGCAAATTGTGGAATGCACATTGCCGGTGTCCGTGCTTTGTGGATCCGCAAAATACGGACGTGTCAATGGGGCCTAAGGCTTTTGTGGGATTAAAGGTTCAACAAGATATTTGAGGTCATTTGAAGGGATACGATTAGGGTTTAATTTACCTGATTCCTATAGATTTTATCACAGATATCAAGCCTATAGCTGTTCAACTAACAAAGAGTGTTTTAGGATGTTATCAATCAGAAAAAATGGAGTCTAGGAAGAATGCAAACTCTAGATGTTATTGCATGATAATGATAATCTCGCCATCTTGAAAAGTATAAATTTAACAGCTTTTCAAAATTGCAGAAAGATATCAAGGGTACTGAAAATAGAGTTTGGGATTCTATTCTTAGAAATATATCTGGGGTCTCCAGAAACTGAAATTTTAGGAGCGTGCAATTTAATATTGTTCGTCACTTTTATTACTCTCCCATTTTTCGAGAAAAATATGGAAACAGGAAGATTTAAAGTGCCCCAGATGTTTGGCCTTGGATACCTCCTTTTTTCATATTATTTGGTTATGTCCTGCTATTTTTAACCCTTAGGATAATGGAGTTTTTTTTTTGTTTTTGCGTTTTCATTTTTCTTCCCTATCTTCCTTGAGCCATAACTTTTTTATTTTTTCATTTACATAGCTTTAAGAGGGACAAGTTTTAATTTCTAATGCCACCATTTAATATGGCATACAATGTTGTCACGCTCGGGTGTGGGGGGAAAAGCCACACCGAGCGTATGAGGGATGGGAACAGACAAAACCAGGGAACTGGTCACCTCCTGCAGGGGACCCTAAGACTAGGCCCTAGCTGGCTACCAGTATGAACTAACCCGGGTGGTAGGAAAGCTCATACACAGGAACCTAATCTGAATAAACCCTAGAACACCCTGCAGTCTAATGACACAAGAGAGTAACCTGTTCCTCCAAGCGTAAGGAGGAACAGGAGACTCAAACAGGAATAACCAAAGGAAGGGAAAACACTTAACTTTAAGTAGAACTCAGCAACAGGATCTCAGCCGAGATCCACACCACTCTCCACCAGGTATGTAGCAGATATAAACCGCAAGGGATACTGGGAGAGGAAGAGGTAAGTAGGAGACAGCTAATTGCCCAGCGGCAACAGCTGAGGGAAAGGGGTGTGGTGAACAGCACCCAAACCACAGGGAATAGCCTGTCAAACCTGTCACTTAGAAAGCCGCGCAGAACGTCTGATTCCAGACGCAAGACCACTCGTGACATTACCCCCCCTTTTACGGGTGACCTCCGGGCACCCAGGACCAACTTTATCAGGGTGACATCTGTGAAAGGCTTTTACCAAACGACTGGCATTCACGTCAGATGCCGGTACCCATGACCTCTCCTCAGGACCATAACCCTTCCAATGAACCAGATATTGAAGGGTCCCACGAAGAACTCGAGAATCAATGATCTTGACAATCTGAAATTCCAAATTACCATCCACCAAGACAGGCGCGGGTGGCAAGGGAGATGGCTCCAGAGGTTCAACATACCTCTTCAACAAACATCTGTGAAACACATTATGGATTTTCAGGGCCTGAGGAAGTTCAAGACGAAATGCTACAGGATTAATAATAGCCGTGATTTTATATGGGCCAATAAATCTTGGACCCAACTTCCATGAAGGAACTTTCAACTTAATGTTCCTAGTAGACAGCCACACAGAATCACCCACATTTAGGTCCGGACCATTCATGCGTCTCCTGTCAGCCACACGTTTGTACTTGTTACCCATATTTATCAAGTTACTTTGAATTTTTCGCCATATGGAAGACAATGATGACGAAAAAACGTTCTTCCTCAGGAATACCAGAAGTATCAGAACCACAAAATGTGCCAAACTGCGGGTGAAAGCCATATGCACCAAAAAATGGTGACTTACCAGTGGAGTCCTGTCTGCGATTATTTATGGCAAACTCAGCCAGAGACAAAAACGAGGACCACTCCTCCTGGTTCTCAGAGACAAAGCATCTCAAATAAGTCTCCAGATTCTGATTGGTACGCTCAGTCTGTCCATTCGTCTGGGGATGAAAGGCAGAGGAGAAAGACAGTTGTATCCCGAGCCGAGTACAGAACGCCCTCCAGAATCTGGACACAAACTGAGTCCCACGATCAGAGACAACGTCAGTGGGAATGCCATGAAGTTTCACAATATTGTCAACAAACACTTGTGCAAGAGTTTTAGCATTGGGGAGTCCGGGTAATGCAATAAAGTGCGCCATTTTACTAAAACGATCTACAACCACCAGAATAACTGTCTTACCAGACGACTCAGGCAGATCAGTGATGAAGTCCATGGATAGGTGAGTCCATGGTCTGGACGGGATGGGTAATGGAAGTAGGGGTCCAGAGGGACGAGTATGTGTCACCTTAGAGCGTGCGCAGACACTACAGGCTGACACATATTCCTCAACACACTTACGCAGACCTGGCCACCAGAATCTACGAGAGATGAGGTCGAGAGTGGATTTACTCCCAGGGTGTCCCGCAAGCACCGAAGAATGATGCTCCTCAAAAACCTTATAACGCAAATCAGAAGGAACAAACAACTTCCCGGGAGGGCAAGACTCCGGCGCATCTCCCTGGGCCTCAAGCACTTTAGCCTCAAGATCAGGGTAAAGAGCGGATATCACCACTCCTTCAGACAGTATAGGGCTAGGATCTTCAAAATCACCACCCCCGGGAAAACTACGTGACAAGGCATCCGCCTTCACATTCTTAACCCCAGGACGGTATGTGACAATGAAATTGAATCTGGTGAAGAACAAAGACCATCTGGCCTGCCTCGGATTAAGTCGTCTAGCCGACTCCAGGTAAGCCAGATTTTTGTGATCAGTGAATACCGTGATTGGATGATTCGCCCCTTCCAACCAATGACGCCATTCCTCAAAAGCCAACTTAATGGCCAGTAACTCTCGGTTACCCACATCATAATTTCTCTCCGCCACAGAGAGTTTCTTCGAAAAAAAAGCACATGGGCGCCATTTACCAGGTGACGGGCCCTGTGATAACACAGCTCCTACCCCCACATCGGATGCGTCAACCTCCACAATGAAAGGTTGTGACACATCTGGCTGCACCAATATAGGGGCAGAGGAAAAGCACTCCTTTACAGCAGAGAAGGCTTGCAATGCTGCATCAGACCACACAGAGACATCCGTCCCTTTCTTAGTCATGTCAGTTAAGGGTTTAACTATAGTCGAATAGTTCTTAATAAATTTTCGGTAATAGTTGGTGAACCCCAAAAATCGCATAAGAGCCTTCAGATTTTCAGGTTGGTCCCAGTTCAGAACAGCACAGACCTTCTCTGGATCCATACGAAAACCTGAAGATGAAAGCAGGTATCCTAAGAATTGCACCTCATGTACAGCAAAAGCACATTTCTCTAATTTTGCATACAACTTGTTATCTCTTAAGATTTGCAACACCTGCCTCACGTGATCCTGATGTGTCACAATATCTGGAGAATAGATTAGTATGTCATCCAAATACACGACTACAAACCTCCCCACAAGATGATGAAAAATGTCATTAACAAAATGCTGGAAGACAGCAGGAGCATTGGTCAACCCAAAAGGCATGACCAGGTTCTCAAAGTGGCCCTCAGGAGTGTTAAAGGCCGTCTTCCATTCATCCCCTTCCTTGATCCTGACCAGATTATATGCCCCCCTTAAGTCCAACTTGGAGAACACCTTGGCATCCACAATCTGGTTAAACAAGTCAGGAATCAAAGGAAGGGGGTACGGATCACGGACAGTAATCCTATTGAGTTCACGGAAATCCAGACATGGCCTAAGGGATCCGTCCTTTTTTTTTAACAAAAAAGAACCCTGCTGCCACAGGAGATTTGGAAGGCCTAATATGTCCTTTGGCCAAACTCTCAGCAATATATTCCTTCATGGCCGTTCTCTCAGGTCCAGAAAGGTTATACAGCCTAGATTTCGGCAATCTTGTTCCAGGGATAAGATTGATAGGACAATCGTATTCCCGGTGGGGGGGGTAAATCCTGACATCCACCTTCAGAAAATACATCAGAGAAATCCGATATAAAAGAAGGAAGAGTCTTAGTGGTTAAAGCAGAAAAAGATGTATTAAGGCAATTGTCAACACAATAATCGCCCCAATCCACAATTTGTCTAGTATGCCAGTCAATGGACGGATTATGTTTGCTTAACCACGGTAAACCCAGAACCACAGGAGCAGGAAGACCTTCCAACACAAAACATGAAATAAGCTCCTGATGAAATTCACCCACTCTTAATTTGATATCATGCACCATCTGAGACAAACACTTCTGAGAGAGAGGTGCAGAATCAATGGCAAACACAGAAATCCTCTTATCCAAAGAACTTGGTGACAATCCATGCATACGGACAAACTGAGCATCAATCAAGTTCACCCCTGCCCCGCTGTCAATAAACACCTCAATTTTCACAACCTTTGATTCTAGCGCCACCTCGGCAGTCAGGAGAAAACGGGTACTGCAGGATGAAGACAAATGCACATTTTCAGTCTCCCTACCCACTCCACCAAGAGTGAGATGAGAATTCAACGCCCCCTTTTCTTTTCTCTCCTTTAGAGATAGGAAGCATGGACATACATTGATAAAGTGTCCTTTCTGACCACAGAAAAAACACACACCCTTTTTATTACCAAGATGTTTACGGGTGGAGACAGGAGTGGCTCCCCCTAATTGCATAGGTTCATCCCCAGACATCAACCTAGGGGAATATTCACCCAAAGTGTCATAGGAAGCTGGTACACTATGTGATAGTACGTCCTGAGAGCGGGGGCCCCTAGATCGCTCTCTCAGGCGCCTATCCATGCGTACAGCAAGAGACATAGCGGCTTCCAAAGACACAGGGGTTTCCTGAAAGGCCAAAGCGTCCTTCAGCCTTTCAGACAAACCTTGACAGAATTGGCTACGTAAAGCCGGATCGTTCCATTCAGTATTGGTCGCCCACCTCCGAAACTCAGAGCAATAAGTCTCAACCGGTCGCTCACCCTGACAAAGGTTACGTATCTGGGTCTCCGCCAGAGAGATACGATCCGGGTCATCATAGATAATCCCTAGGGTCTTGAAAAATTCATCTACCGACCGGAGAGACAGCGATCCGGCCGGTAGAGAAAAGGCCCATGACTGCGCATCCCCTTTAAGCAGCGAGATGACCACACCAACCTTCTGTTCCTCATTACCAGAAGAATGTGGACGCAGTCTGAAATACAATTTGCACGCCTCCCTAAATAGAACAAAATTATCACATTCCCCAGAAAATCTATCCGGGAGGGGGACCTTAGGCTCCAAACAGGCCTGACACTCAGCACCCCCAGAACCACCAGCCTGTGGTCTCTGAATCTGGTTGCGGATGTCAGCCACCTCCAAGCTGAGTCCCTGCAGCCGTTCAGCCAGTGTAGCAATAGCATCCATGTCAGCACAAAAATGACATAAATTTTTGTTAGTGGAGGTTTATAATGTCACGCTCGGGTGTGGGGGGAAAAGCCACACCGAGCGTATGAGGGATGGGAACAGACAAAACCAGGGAACTGGTCACCTCCTGCAGGGGACCCTAAGACTAGGCCCTAGCTGGCTACCAGTATGAACTAACCCGGGTGGTAGGAAAGCTCATACACAGGAACCTAATCTGAATAAACCCTAGAACACCCTGCAGTCTAATGACACAAGAGAGTAACCTGTTCCTCCAAGCGTAAGGAGGAACAGGAGACTCAAACAGGAATAACCAAAGGAAGGGAAAACACTTAACTTTAAGTAGAACTCAGCAACAGGATCTCAGCCGAGATCCACACCACTCTCCACCAGGTATGTAGCAGATATAAACCGCAAGGGATACTGGGAGAGGAAGAGGTAAGTAGGAGACAGCTAATTGCCCAGCGGCAACAGCTGAGGGAAAGGGGTGTGGTGAACAGCACCCAAACCACAGGGAATAGCCTGTCAAACCTGTCACTTAGAAAGCCGCGCAGAACGTCTGATTCCAGACGCAAGACCACTCGTGACAAATGTAGTATGAAGCAGGAAAAAAATTCCAAATGGGCTGGAATTGGAAAAAAATACAATTCTGCCACTGTTTTACTGGTTTTGTTCCCACGGTGTTCTGTTTCCGGTAAAACTGGCCAATGCCCTTCATACTCTGGGTCAGTACAATTACAACAGTAGCACATATGTATAGGTTCATTTATGTCTAAATTATGTAAAAATACTTTTGAAACTTTAAAAAAATATTTTTTTATCTACTGAGCTGTATGGGGACTCATTTTTTGTGGGACTATCTATAGATTTTATTGATACCATATTGGAGTGTGTGACTTTTTGATCACAGTTTATTACTTTTTTTGGTAAGAGAAGCAATGAAAAATGGCAAATTGGCCATTTTGACCCTATTTCTGTTACGCCATTCACTGTATTAGAAAAATATTTTTATATTTTAATATTACAGATGTTTTCTATCACGGTGATACCTATGATGTTTATATTATTTGTTATTTATGTATTTATTTTTTTTATTCCATGGAAAGGGAGGTGATTTTAAGCTTTTTATATATTTCAACCGATTTTTTACTTTTTGTTATGCTTTTGAAGCTCGTATTTGAGCGTACAAATTCCAATTTTTTGTTCCTAATCCAGAACATTCACAGATTTTTTACATTCATTTAATATTCAGAATTACTAATTTCTTATGTTGGCCTGCCACCTGCTGACCAAAATAAGAATTTCAGCTTAAATGCCCTGGGTCTCTTCAGTGAGACCTAGTGCATTTAAATCAATTACCGGCATCCTCATTGGCCGCAGAAGATGCTGGTAAGAAGCCTGGAAGCGCGAGAATCCAGATGTTTCCCTTTTTAGATGCAGTGATCTTGGCATCTAAAGGCTTTAAATACCGGGATCGGTATTATTGCTGGTCGCAGGAATTAGCCACATGTCTCTGCTGTTTGAAACAGCTGTGACGCCAGCTGCACGTGTGAGCAGACGCCATGTTTGCCCATCGTTCCAGCGCTGTACATGTACGGTGCTGGTAGCAAAAGGGTTAAATACTGGATGCAGCTATATCATATTATTAATAAACGGTATTGATTTCTATTAATATTACTGGGTCGAGGGTATGAGCTCTTAGCAAGCTCTGCTGTTAATGCTACCATGTAAGGTAGCTAATCTAAAAGTCAATGGTTGACCTTTTAAACAGGCCTTGAGGCATGATTTGGATAACAATTAAAGAGGCTCTGTCACTAGGTTGTAACCTATGTATTTAAATACATAGGTTATAAGTCCTAGTGACAACTTTTAAAATCATACCTTTCATGCAGAGTTCTGCGCAGCGGTCGCGTAGAAATCTAAACTTTAAAACATACGCAAATGAGCCATCGGAGCACCTGGGGACGGCCTCTTTCCTCTGGAGCACTGTCTCTATTCACGCCCCCTCCTGTACTTGATAGACAGCGCTAGACTGGTAAGTCTAGCGCTGAACTCTGGCGCATGCGCCCGAAAATTTTTCCGGCGCATGCGCAGTAGCGCTTGCAGTGTCTACACTGCAAGCGCTGTCTTCTCTTCTGCGCACGCGCCGTCACTCCCGGGACTATCAAAGTGACGGCGCAGTCTAGCGCTGTCTATCAAGTACAGGAGGAGGCGTGATTAGAGACAGGGGACGTGCCTCGGGCCCGGGAGAGCGGTGCTCCAGAGGAAAGAGGCCGCCCCCCGGTGCTCCGATGGCTCATTTGCATATGTTTTAAAGTTTAGATTTCTATGCGACCGCTGCGCAGAACTCTGCATGAAAGGTATGATTTTAAAAGTTGTCACTAGGACTTGTAACCTATGTATTTAAATACATAGGTTACAACCTAATGACAGAGCCTCTTTAAGCAAGCACCTTATCTGCATATGTAGCTGATTACGTGTGATTGCCCCTCATCAGTGCAGATCAGAGAGTACTGGCTTAACTGGGTGAGAGGCCTAAGTCAAGATTTGGGGGATATTATGAGATGCATCAAGAAAGTCTTTTACTTTTATTGGATGCTAGATTTCTCTGCCTGGTTTTAAAAAAAAGTACTCTGTAATTCAAAATTAATAATAAGCTGAACAAATAGGAACAAAGGGGGTCACTTATCAAACTGGTGTAAAGTAGAACTGGCTTAGTTGCCCATAGCAACCAATCAGATTTTACCTTTTGTATATGTCAGAATTTATGAATCAAAAAGTACAAGTGCAAAATAACCCTAAAAATATTAATTGAAAATTCAAAAATACACATAAACAAAAACATAAAATACATTAATTCATAATCTGTGCTATCACACATCTCGCATAAAATTCAAGAAAAGTCTCCATCCAATTCAAGATTATAAGGTCCACGATTCAATGATATTTCAAGCAGAAGGTGCTCAGTAGTGTTGAGCGAGCATGCTCGGCCGAACTCGCTGTTCGGCCGAGCATGCCTACGCTCGGGTCCACTGGGTGTTCGGCCGAACACCAAGTGTACTCGAGCGCAATGCTCGAGTCTCTTCCCCGCACTGTAATATTGATTTGTATGCTAATGCGTACGGATTTGTATGCTAATGCGTACGAATTTGTATGCTAATACATACGAATTTGTACACTAATGCGTACGCATTGTGCGCTAATGCGTACAAATTCAGTTAATTAGCATACTTTTACGAGTGAAAGGAGTAAAAGAGGAGAAGTCGCGATTCTGACCTTTTTCTATTAACCAGACACCCTCCCCTCTTCCGAGCGGGGGGTGCCTGGTTTAGTTACAGCTCGGCCGAGCAGTCGAGCAACCCCTAGTGCTCGGCCAAAGCACCCGAGCATACGAGCACAGAGGTGCTCGCTCAACACTAGTGCCCAGATTAAGTATTCACCCATAGAAATGTATAGTTATTGTTATGACATACTTCATCCAAAAAATTACATTCAGGTCACAATATCAAGAAAATTAATAAAAATAAAAAAACAACAATTACATACTTATATACACATATGTTAAAAAGGATTTACTAATAGTAATTAATATATACTAAATATTTTAGTATATGCTAAGTATTTTTGCCAAAATGAGATTAGATTCTTGTGTGTGTTTGTATGGCCATGCAAATAAAGCCTACGAAAAACAGAACGAACACAAAATAATTATCACTAAACTAAAATGCAATTTTCATTGGTAAGTATAAAAATCAACTGGCAGTAGTAGTAGTAATAGTTCAAGCTGAGCTTTGTTTCTATGAAGCGTTTGAGGATCATTTAAAGCACATTGGTATTATAGTGTTTTCTACTGTATATGTGATTTTAATTGCTTTAATACAAAAAAAACAGTGTTGATCCTTTTATGAAATTTGATTTAATGACTTTTGCACATTCATTATTAGTTCATTAAAGTTCTGAGGAATTAAGGCCTCCTGAGTTAAAAGTATGCCCCACACTAATCTGTCCTCAATTAAATCATAATCATTTTGTGCTAAATTCAAAGACTTGTGTTACAAGGTGTGGAACCACTGTATCTGCTTATGGGAGATAAAATAGATATTAATAGAAAACTGCTATTTTGTCTACAAATGTTTAAAAATTTCAAGCAAAGTTGAATGGTAAAGCTACTTTCATACTAGAGTTAAAATCATGCTATTTCTGTTAGGCCCGTACGGTTTAGACGCCGCTGATTTTGTGTTTGTTTACATTTTGGGTCCAGGCATGCATGGGCGAAGCCATTTTGCTGGAGCCCTTTTGGACTTCTAATTTTACCTCTGGTGCTGAGCACTTAATCTGGCGACGCCCGGTTAGTTTAAATAGCTGCCAGTCCATTCATTCAATGCTGGTGCTCGCATGTGTTTGCGTCAAGAGACCAGCTTACAGGAGTGGAGGTGATTTCTATTTTTGATCTAGCGCCTTGAAGAGGCTTTGAGTATCGTGTGAAAGATTTTGTGCGAGTGTATAACTTGTTGTTCTGTCCTTTGCTTTTGGTGTGTTTTGATAAGGTCGTGTTTTGTATTGTTTATTATCTCGCCCATCTTTCTTTTTCCTTTTGCTGCACTGTGAGTGTTGTAGTGTGCCGCATATCTGTTTTCTCCTTTTCCTTTATCAGTTTGGTCTTGCAGTTTCACCTTTTAGCTCTGGTGGTAGATTTCCTTAGTTTGGGTTTTGAGGTCTTTTGTGTTATTCTATCCTCTTTGTCTTTCTGCCCCTCTATCCTATCTTTGGGACAGTTCAGGAGTGAGTTAGGGAGTTGGTGGTCAGTGCGCAGTCCACCATCAGGGCTAGCGTACGACAGGATAGTCAGGGATGCAGATAGGGATAGACATTTCCTACCATCAGTATTGAGTCATCAGGTGAAACCATAACAATTTCAGCAGAGTTTTACAGCTTGCCAGAGTTCATCATATCCGACATATCTGGATACAACTTTTCTCTGGTGGAGATCACTGACTATAATGGTACCCGGCAGGGATCTGGACCATTTTTAATGGCCTCTTAGACAGTAAAGCACCCGTCTAACAGCCGTTAAAAAATGGGTACTGTAGGACAATGTGCCTTTTTAGGGGTTAAAATTAAAAGAAAAAAAATACTCACGCTGGGAGCGTGTGGTAACATTATTAGAGATGAGCGAGTAGTGTTCGATCGAGCTGGTATTCGATCGAATACTACGATATTCGGCGTGCTCGATTTCTTTCGAGTATAACGGCGATGGCGCACTTAGAATTCGTTTCCCCTCCCACCTTCCCTGGCGCTCTTTTTCCACCAATCACCATGCAGGGGGGGTATGACAGGCACGCTGAGCACGCTGGCAGCGCGAAAACAGCGTCTACATGCATTGGCTGGAAAAACCATGTGACCTCGAATATTAAAAACTTCAGCTCTTCCTGCTCGTACGCATATGCTGCGTGAACTTAGTCAGGGACAGAGGCTGGAGAAGGGAGAGACAGATTTTAGCTGTTGGACAGGCAGGAGCGTGATTAAAAGCCTTATCAGGGCTTACTACAGTGGACTTCAGTGATAGCTTACTACAATATAGACTTTACAGAGAACGGCTGCTGTATTCAGGGATAGCTGCTGGAGTAGGGACAGAGAGAGGCATTAGTGGTGTATTAGGTGCTCTGCTACATACCAAACTATATTTGGCACTACTGCTGTGTACCTTGAAAAATACAATATATAGGCCTTATAACTGGCAACTGTACTGTGCGTTCTCTTGCAAAGTAATTTCTCATAACTGGTGTTCATACACACCGTCTGATCACTTAATACACGGCTGTGTACCTTGAAAAATACAATATATAGGCCTTATAACTGGGCAACTGTAACTGTGCGTTCTCTTGCAAAGTAATTTCTCATAACTGTTGTTCATACACACCGTCTGATCACTTATACACTGCTGTGTACCTTGAAAATACAATATATAGGCCTTATAACTGGCAACTGTACTGTGCGTTCTCTTGCAAAGTAATTTCTCATAACTGGTGTTCATACACACCGTCTGATCACTTAATAAAAGGCCTGTGTACCTTGAAAAATACAATATATAGGCCTTATAACTGGCAACTGTACTGTGCGTTCTCTTGCAAAGTAATTTCTCATAAACTGGTGTTCATACACACCGTCTGATCACTTAATAAACGGCCTGGTGTACCTTGAAAAATACCATATATAGGCCTTATAACTGGCAAACTGTACTGTGCGTTCTCTTGCAAAGTAATTTCTCATAACTGGTGTTCATACACACCGTCTGATCACTTAATAAAAGGCCTGTGTACCTTGAAAAATACAATATATAGGCCTTATAACTGGCAACATGTACTGTGCGTTCTCTTTGCAAAGTAATTTTCTCATAACTGGTGTTCATACACCACCGTCTGATCACTTAATAAAGGCCTGTGTACCTTGAAAAATACAATATATAGGCCTTATAACTGGCAACTGTACTGTGCGTTCTCTTGCAAAGTAATTTCTCATAACTGGTGTTCATACACACCGTCTGATCACTTAATAAAAGGCCTGTGTACCTTGAAAAATACAATATATAGGCCTTATAACTGGCAACTGTACTGTGCGTTCTCTTGCAAAGTAATTTCTCATAACTGGTGTTCATACACACCGTCTGGATCACTTAATAAAAGGCCTGTGTACCTTGAAAAATACAATATATAGGCCTTATAACTGGCAACTGTACTGTGCGTTCTCTGCAAAGTAATTTCTCATAACTGGTGTTCATACACACCGTCTGATCACTTATACACTGCTGTGTACCTTGAAAAATACAATATATAGGCTTATAACTGGCAACTGTACTGTGCGTTCTCTTGCAAAGTAATTTCTCATAACTGTGTTCATACACACCGTCTGATCACTTAATAAAAGGCCTGTGTACCTTGAAAAATACAATATATAGGCCTTATACTGGCAACTGTAACTGTGCGTTCTCTTGCAAAGTAATTTCTCATAACTGGTGTTCATACACACCGTCTGATCACTTAATAAAAGGCTGTGTACCTTGAAAAATACAATATATAGGCCTTATAACTGGCAACTGTACTGTGGCGTTCTCTTGCAAAGTAATTTCTCATAACTGGTGTTCATACACACCGTCTGATCACTTAATAAAAGGCCTGTGTACCTTGAAAAATACAATAATATAGGCCTTATAAACTGGCAACTGTACTGTGGCGTTCTCTTGCAAAGTAATTTCTCTAACTGTGTTCATACACACCGTCTGATCACTTAATAAAAGGCCTGTGTACCTGAAAAATACAATATATAGGCTTATAACTGGCAACTGTACTGTGCGTTCTCTTGCAAAGTAATTTCTCATAACTGGTGTTCATACACACCGTCTGATCACTTAATAAAAGGCCTGTGTACCTTGAAAAATACAATATATAGGCCTTATAACTGGCAACTGTACTGTGCGTTCTCTTGCAAAGTAATTTCTCATAACTGGTGTTCATACACACCGTCTGATCACTTAATAAAAGGCCTGTGTACCTTGAAAAATACAATATATAGGCCTTATAACTGGCAACTGTACTGTGCGTTCTCTTGCAAAGTAATTTCTCATAACTGGTGTTCATACACACCGTCTGATCACTTAATAAAAGGCCTGTGTACCTTGAAAAATACAATATATAGGCCTTATAACTGGCAACTGTACTGTGCGTTCTCTTGCAAAGTAATTTCTCATAACTGGTGTTCATACACACCGTCTGATCACTTAATAAAAGGCCTGTGTACCTTGAAAAATACAAATATATAGGCCTTATAACTGGCAACTGTACTGTGCGTTCTCTTGCAAAGTAATTTCTCATAACTGGTGTTCATACACACCGTCTGATCACTTAGTACACTGCTGTGTACCTTGAAAAATACAATATATAG
>ONZH01021949.1:0-36003 GCA_900303285.1 Rhinella marina | reverse complement strand
TTTTTCACCATGAGAATAGTATTGTGGAATGTTAAAGGTTTACGATCACCGGAGAAAAGATCCATGGTACTTAGACACCTCTGGAGACTTCGTCCAGATATTGCACTCCTGCAGGAGACACATCTGACTGACTCGGACTTTCACCACCTGGGCAAGCAGTGGGTAGGACAAATTTTTGGGGCTCCTGTTCATCATCGCAAAGGGGGCACCATCATCCTAACTCATAAAACAGTTCTCCTTCTGTGATGATGTCTCCAAGACAAAAGGAGGGTCACTGGACACGTTTACAGTTTCAACATTGGGGGGGGGGGGGAATGGAGCGTTTATAACATATATGGTCCAAATTGGGAGAATGCTACATTTTTCAAATCCCTGGAAGCCATGATACTCACTGATAATATACACCACAAGATTGTGGGGGGAGACATGAACACAGTAGTGGTACCAGCGGAAGACAGAAAAAATCCGGCCAACCCTCTTGCACCAGTGAGAGCCAGAGACAAACGCTTGGCATCAAATGATGGAATCTTCTAACCTACAGGATGCCTAGTGCATGTCTCACCCAAACGATAGGGAGTTCACACACTTTTCCGATGCATATACCAGCTGGTTCCATATAGACTATCTACTATCGCATACGTCGTTCTCAACCAGGATTTTAGACACTTGCATCCATGACCTGGTTGTCTCAGACCACACCCCAATCTCTCTAGACATATTGGAGTCGACCCCAAAAGGCACGAACATTTTGTGGCGCTTCCCAGCCTACATGGCAGAGGATGAGACATTTAGAGATCTCTTAAAGGGATGGTGGTTGGAGTTTGAATCAGATAATGCATCCCACAAAATGACCCGGCCCTCATGTGGGCGACGGCCAAAGTAGTCCTCAGGGGGAGATTAATTTCCTATATCTCCTCCATAAAGCGCACTTCCCATAGAAAATATGAAGAAGCGAGTGGAGCCCTACGTCAGGCTTATACAAGTACCTGTTTCCTTCAGAGCCCCTCTCCTGAGAAGAAAGATAGATGGGTGGTGGCCAAACATTGTAATAAATCAGGGAAGCTGCTGGCGAGACTGGCCAGAGGCAGAAACCCGCCGGCTCATATCGAATCACTTAGATCAGGCACAGGGCAGCAGACATCAAATCCCTGCGAAATTAATGATATTCTTCAGCAATTCTATGCCACTTTATTACTCCTCAGACTCATCTTCTCAGAATGGCTCGGCTCTTTTAAATGAAATCGCTTTACCTTCTGTCTCACAAGAGGACCTAGCAGAATTGAATAAACCCATCTCTGAATTGGAAATTAAATCAGCCATTAAAAATCTGCATAATTCTAAAGCCCCCTGGTCCGGATGGATATTTGGGAGAATTCTATAAGATCTTGAGAGATTCTATTACCCCAACTTTAGGAGAATATTACAATAATATATTGACCATGGGGAGCCTTCCAGAGGCCTCTAGGGTCGCATATATCAAGCTGCTCCCTAAACCAGGTAAAGATGCACTTGACCCCCAATCGTACAGACTCATATCTCTAATAGACCAGGATGTAAAATTGCTCTAGCACAGTTTCTCCCTGCCTTAATAGGTTCAACCCAAGTGGGCTTTATCAGACAAAGAGCTGCGGTCACGAATGTTCGGAAGGTTTTAGGCTACTTTCACACTTGCGTTTGCAGGATCCGTTTTTGAGATCCGTCCAGGCTCTCACAAATGGATCCGTCATGATAATACAACCGTCTGCATCCGTTCTGAACGGATCCATTTGTATATCCTTTACATAGCAAAGACGGATCCGTCTTGAACTCCATGAAAGTCAATGGAGGACGGATCCGTTTTCTATTGTGTCAGACAAACGGATCCGTCCCATTGACTTACATTGTGAGTCATGACGGATCCGTTTGCATCAGTTTCTTCATGCAGACACCAAAACGCAGCAAGCAGCGTTTTAGTGTCCGCCTCCAAAACGGAATGGAGACTGAACTGAAGCAAACTGAAGCAAAACTGATGCATTCTGAACAGATCCTTTTCCATTCAAAATGCATTAGGACAAAAACTGATCAGTTCAGGACCGTTTGTGAGAGCCTGTGATGGATCTCACAAACGGATCCTGCAAACGCAAGTGTGAAAGTAGCCTTAGCTGTCTGAGGCTGCCTTTCACACTTGCGTTGTAAGGATCCATTTGTGAGATCCGTCACAGGCTCTCATAAACGGTCCAAAACTGATCAGTTTTGCCCTAATGCATTCTAAATGGGAAAAGGATCCGTTCAGAATGCATCAGTTTTGCTTCAGTTTGCTTCAGTTTGCTTCAGTTCAGTCAGCATTCCGTTTTGGAGGGGGACACTTGGCCCCTCAAGCTGGGGAACACCCAACAATACTGGCTCTAGATGCCGAAAAGGCATTCGATAATGTTAAATGGCCAAGGCTGGGAAAAGTAATGGATAACATTAGGATAATGGGAACCTTCCCGAAACATTTATGAGAGCCTTATATACATCCCCGATGTATATTCACACCCCGGGATTCCTATCGGTTCCTTTTCCATTGGCCAAAGGCACCAGACAAGGGGTCTCCCTCTCGCCCTTATTATTAACATAGCTATAGAAACTTTAGGCAGATATCTAGAAACATCTTCCTTATTTAACCCTTGACGACCAGCGCCGTAATAGTACGGAGCTGCGGCAAGGTGCTAGACGCCCAGCGCCGTACTATTACTGAGCGCTGATTGGACGGGTGCAGGAACTGCCGCCCGCCCGATCAGAGTCGGGGGTCCGGCTGTGCCCAGGTGCCGGACCCCTGAGGAATGCGCCAGCATCGGTGAAAACACCGATGCCGGCGCATTAACCCTTCATGTGCCGCGGTCAACGCTGACCGCGGCACATGCGATGCGGGCAGTCGGAAGGGTTGCCATCGGGTCCCCGCGCTGCTGTGACGGGGACCCGATGGCTTAGATAGCAGCCGGATGCCTTCCTTAGGCATCCGGCTGCTATCTTACGGAAGCCTGTGAGATCCAGGCCCCTGGATCTCACAGGCAGTGTGCTGGAAGTGTATTACACTTCCCCCAAAAGTGAAAAAAAAGTGTAAAATAAGAAAGTAAAAAAAAAGTGAAAAAAATTAAGTTTTACAAAAAAAGTTTCAAGTTCCCCAAAAAAAGCGTAATTTTTACAAAATAATATTAAAAAAAATTGTAAAAAATAGTGAAAAAAAAAATAGACATATTAGGTATGGCCGCATCCGTATCGACCTGCTGTATAAAAATATTGCATGAGATGGCCCCCCAGGAGAATGCTGTAAAAATATTTTTTTAAAAACTAAGCCAAAACAGACATTTTTTCCCTTTTGCCTCACAAAAAGTGTAATAGCAGGCGATCAAAAAGGCGTATTTACCCCAAAATGGTACCAATCAACCCGTCATCTTGTCCTGCAAAAACAGTACCCTACCTGAGACAATCGCCTGAAAACTTAAAAAAATATGGCTCTTTGAAAATGGCAACACAAAATAATGATTTTATTCTGTTCAAAAAATAAATCTAATGTGTAAAACTATCCAAAAATTAAAAAGTTAGACATATTGGGTATCGTCGCGTCTGTAACAACCTGCTCTATAAAAATATTACATGAGATGGCCCCCTGGGTGAATGCTGCAAAAAATAAAAACTATGCCAAAACAACCATTTTTTTCCCTCTTGCCTCACAAAAAGTGTAATAGCAGGCGATCAAAAAGGTGTATTTACCCCAAAATGGTACCATTCAAACCATCATCTTGTCCTTCAAAAACGATACCCTACCTGAGACAATCGCCTGAAAATTTTAAAAAATATGGCTCTTTGAAAATGGCAACACAAAAAAAGATTTTATTCTTTTTTAAAATGCATCTAATGTGTAAAACTTTCCAAAAATAAAAAAGTTAGACATATTTGGTATCGTCGCATCCGTAACAACCTGCTCTATAAAATTATTACATGAGATAGCCCCACAGGTGAATGTTGTAAAAAAAAAAATAAATAAATAACATGCCAAAACAGCTATTTGTTTTCACCTTGACTCACAAAAACTGTAATACCAAGCGATCAAAAAGTCTTATGTACCCCAAAATGGTACCAATCAAACCGTCGTCTCGTCCCGCAAAAAATGAGCCCCCACATAAGACAATAACTCAAAAAATAAAAAAATCAATGGCACCCACAAACCAATCCATCAAAATCTGTGCTGCAAAATCCATATGGCGCTCCTTCTGTTCTGAGTCCTGCCATGTGCCCCCACACCAGTTTACCACCACATATGGGGTGTTGCCGTATTCAGGAGAAAATGGGTAACAAATTATGGGATGCTTTTCTCCTGTTACCTCTTGTAAAAATGAAAAATTTGGGGCTAAAGCAACATTTTATTGGAAGAAATAAAACTTTTCATTTTCACAGCCAAGTGTTTCCAAATTCCGTAAAACGCTTAGGGGGCAAAAGTGGCCAGTACCCCCCTTAATATATTCTTTGAAGGGTGTAGTTTCCAAAATGTGGTCACTTTTTGAGGGTTTCCACTGTAGGGGTACGTCAGGGTATCTCAATTACAAAATGGTGCCATAAAACTATTCTAGCAAAATCTGCCTCCAAAATCCGTATGGCGCTCCTTTCCTTCTGACCACTGCCACAAACCCATAGAGACGTTTACCACCACATATGAGGTATTTCTGTAAACTGCAGAATCAGAGTAATGTATATTGAGGTTTAGTTTGCTGTTAACCCTTGCTGTGTTGCAAGAAAAAAAATATTAACATGAATAATCTACCAAAAAAGTGAAATTTTGAAATTTCATCTCTATTTTCCTTTAATTCTTGTGGAACACCTCAAGGGTTAACAAAGTTTGTAACAGCAGTTTTTTATACCTTGAGGGGTGTAGTTTCTAAAATGGGGTCATTTATGGGGGGTTTCATTATGTAAGCCCCTCAAAATCACTTTATATCTGAATTGGTGCTTAAAAAAAATGGTTTTGGAAAGTTTGGTGAAAATTTGAAAACTGGCTTCTAAACTTCTAAGCCCTCTAACGTCCTAAAAAAGTAAAATGACATTTACAAAATTATGCCAACATAAAGTAGACATATGGGGAATGTAAAATAATAACTATTTTTTGAGGTATTACTGTGTATTTTGAAAGTAGAGAAATTGAAATTTGCAAATTTGCAAATTTTTCCAAATTTTTGGTAAATTTGGGATTTTTTCATAAATAAGGGTGAAATATATTGACTCAAATTTATGATTGTCATGAAGTACAATGTGTCACAAGAAAACAATCTCAGAATGGCCTGGATAAGTAAAAGCGTTCCAAAGTTATTACCACATAAAGTGACACATGTCAGATTTGCAAAAAATCGCCTGGGCATGAAGGTGAAAACAGGCCCGGGATTGAAGGGGTTAAAGGGATTAGGGTAGGCTCCCAGGAGGTTAAAGTGACCCTATTTGCTGATGATGTGCTGCTATATTTTAGTGACCCTCAAAATGATCTGCAGAAGACAATGCAATGTATCACTAAATTTGACTTACTCTCAGGTTATCATATTAATCCTGGGAAAAGCGAGATTCTGGAGCTTGGGAAACAGTTGTGACCATCCTTCTGGGAATCTTTGGGATATGGCCTAAAACCTACCAGATCTCATATTACATACTTAGGCATCAAGATAGGGAAAACGCCTAGTAGTATTTATACCTTAAATTACCCCGCAATATTCCAGAAATTTAAACAGGAACTTTCCCGATGGCGAAACCTCCCCCTCTCTTTTCTGGGACGGTGTCACCTGTTCAAAATGGTATCCTTTGCGAGATTGCTGTACCAGCTACAGACCATCCCGATATTAATAAAACACAAAGACATTCAAGAACTCAACAAAGCCTTCACACACTTTATTTGGGCGGGAAAAAGCCTTGCATAGCATTACACAAACTGATGCATACCAAATGG
This sequence comes from Rhinella marina, assembly GCA_900303285.1. NCBI lineage: Eukaryota > Metazoa > Chordata > Amphibia > Anura > Bufonidae > Rhinella > Rhinella marina. The sequence goes on along the minus strand of ONZH01021949.1, from coordinate 30,053 downwards.
GTTGGAGGTATAAACTTCCCAAATATAAGGGGATACAACATTGCTTGTCTCATGAGACATGTCTTGGACTGGATACATTCCACCTCTTTCTACTCCTGTTTTCCGCTGGATAAAAATTTTGCCACACCATGGAACTTGATCTCTTTACTCCACACTGAAAGAGCTTGCTTGCCAGGATGGTGACACTCTCGATATTATTGAGGGACACTATAGCGACCTGGAAAGAAGTTAGGAAGAAATTTCACTCACCTTTCTTGATTTCTAAATATGCCATTTTGGGGTCACCCAGAGTTCCCCCCACCACATGACTCCCATTTGCTCTCGATTTGGAAAGAAAAAGGTATCATAACACCCTTGCAGCTTATGAATACAGATCAGAAAAGGTGGTACTCCTATAGTGATCTAACAAACATCTTTAATTTACCACACACAGCACTTTTTCAGTACCTACAACTTTCCTCCTTCTGTAAGAAGAGATTGAGGAAAATAGACGCGGAAGTGGTGCAAAATTCACTGGATAATATTATGAATAAATCAGGATTTCGACATCCATATCCTCTTTATATAATGTTCTCAGAGATAACTTGATGTCTGCTCCCACCTCCTACTACAACACTGGTCCAAAATTTTTCAGGGCCCTGACATTACTGAGCGCATCTTACAAGGCTGGGAACAGATAAGGAAGCATGTGATCTCTGAACTCTGGAGAGAGTCCCACTTTAAAATAATGCACATGGCCATTTATGGCATCAATTTCCCAGCCACACCCTCATGCCCTGACTGCATGATAGCATGCCCTAAGTGTCAGGCACCTTTAACAAACATGGGGCATGGCCTTTGGACCTGTCCACAAATCAGTGGATTTTGGGACCAGGATGTGGAATTTATAAAAGCCCTCTGGGGGTTCACACTCAAGAGCAATCCATTGGTGATCATATTTCAATCCATATCCCAAGATGACTTGCAGCCTTCAACTGCTTGTAAGAAATGCTACATGTGATTCTGATGGTGTCAAAGAGAACCATCCTGAGGGAATGGCTCTCCCACACTGTCCCTGATGAAGCTTTGTTTAAGGCTCAATTGAACCATTCACTAAGTTTAGACCGCCTGACTACTGTTAGACGTAAGGAGGCATTAACCTCCAAATTCTTTCTAAAGTGGAAACCTTTCATATTAAAAGTATTGACGGTGGGGGAGATTAAATCTCTAATGGAGCCCTTTCAATATACTCCGTGGTACCTTACGGAACAATTAAAGGGAACTCTGGGTGCCCTGACTTACCGGGCCTAAACCCATGCGAGGTGGGTGAGTTTTCTCCTTGCCAACAGGGGATATAAAAGTAGACTCCACACGTGTCATGTTTCTGATGTTTCCGTTTTTTCTATTTATACACTGGTTGCTTGTATCATTGTATACGAAACGTATACTATTCTATTATCACCTAACTGCTGGGTGTAGTCATGTCATATTGAAAGCCTATATGATGATAATGTTATGTAACTATAAGAAAAATCTTCAAATAAAATGTGTTTAAAAAACAAAAAAAAAACAAATCAGGTTAGTTTGACAGCTTCTGTTCTTAGTAAAACCATGTTGACTATCACTTATTATATTATTGACAGTTACATAATCCTGTATGTAGTCCCGTCGAAGGCCCTCAAACATTTTTCCCACTATGGATGTTATGCTTACTGGTCCGATATGTAGGATTGACTTCACGAGAACTCAAGAGATGGACAAGGAAACATGTTCTGCGCATTGAGGAAGCCAATGAATTGTCTGACTAAACTCGAGACAATTACCCTGCCATTTTAAAATTCATCATGAATGCAACGGTTCGCTACTCAAGGTAAGGGGAATCGACAGGGTTTTTGTTAGTAAAAGGGGAGGTAACTGGAAATGGCTATTAGCACAAAAAGAGACTAAATGGATCTTCCAACTTGATACAGTTGCACCCCGTGGCCTTAATGATAATCTTAGTTTCTATAAGCAAATTCTTCTATTTTTCTTTTTTCTCTCCCCTCCCCCCGTGTTCCTTCCCCCTCTCCCTTCTCATTTATTTCCTCATCCCTCCCCTCCATTTCTCCCCTTTTTCTCTTCTTCCTTCCCACCATGTATTCTGGTTCCTAATTTTATTTTGTTTTTAATTCTGATTTTAATTAGTTTTGTATTTATTCACCTATTTCATTTAGTGTTAGTTGGCTGCTGGTCCATCAGTATCAGTATTCAACATGAGAGCCCTTTATGTTTCTTGGAGATTAAGGTTTTTTTTATTGTGTTTATAAATGTTTTGCATTAATTAATGATTTGATTGATTATTTATAATATTATGGATATATGATTTTTAATCATGTTATTTAATTGGCACAGTATATCAGGTTTTGATCAATTTTTCACATTATTATTACTATGGATTCAATCTGGCACTTTATGAATATAGTATTTTGGGTACATGAGTCTATTATGTTATTTCATTGGCACAGTAATTTATGTCTCGATTTGATTTGGTTTACATCGATTATAATTGTATTTTATCATTATCAAGGATTTAAGCAGGCATTTTTGTAATTGATCATGTGATCGTATAAGTTATAAATTATTTGCTTTTTCTCATTTTCACTGTTATTTATTTTGCATGTTCAGTCGCACCTTGCATTTTATTCCACCTTTCACTTCGGTATGTATTATTTTTCTATTTTATCTTATCTTATTTATTATCACTAAGCTCACGATGGTATTTTGGAGCATATCAGCTTCACAAAAATACAGGTCTCTTTCTCATCTAATATATAAAGCTGAGTGTATGTATGTGTGTCTTTCTGCTATAGGAATGTGCATCGTCACATTTACAATCACAAAATTTGGCACACAGGTACATCAGGTGTCCAGGAAGGTTTTAGACCAGGTCTCAGCTCTCTAGGACATACCGTTCCTGAGATACTCCCAAAAAATGCATTAGCCAATAGAAGCCTCGTTACATGACCCTTATCAGCCAATAGAAGCTCGCAGGTCCTTACTCTCCACATACACACAGTTTTACAAAACGTTTCCGTAACAACTCAGCCATTTTTCTTCACTGCTGTAGGTCAGCTTTAAAGGGGCAGGGTGCTGTGGATGACACCGTTAAAGGGGTATTCCGGTTACCATAAAAATAAATTATGTTTTAGACTAATTCATCATCAATCATTACCTAAAATAATGTAAATTTCAAATATTTACCGTTAAGTAGTAATAAAAGATGTTTTCTTCCACTGCTACCCACTGTGTTTCCTCATAAATTACCATGGCATTGACCTGTAATTCATGCACCCTCAAAAGAAGGACTTAAAAACCCCGCCCCCAGGTCTCGCTAAGTCACATCCCCGGCCCGGTCAGGCCACTCCCACTCCGCAGCTGACGGCGATTGAAAAAATGAAGCTAAAAATCAACTTCTGTGGGAGGGAGGGTGACTTTCTCCCTGCAGCTCATGCTTAGACTGCACAGTGCTGCTGTCTGAGAGTGAGCTGTTCAAAAGGACATCCCTGTGTCCGTCCAGGCCCTTCATCGGACAGAGGACAGAGAGTCTGAAATCTGGACTGTCCGGCCTAAAACTGGACCTCTAGCCACCCTAGGGGCAGGCTGCTGTGGAGATCACAGGGGAGGGTGCTGTGGATGTTACTGTTAAGGGGCAGGCTGCTGTGGAGGTCACTGTTAAAGGGGCGGGCACTGTGGAGATCACTTTTAAGGACAAGGGGACTGTGGAGGCCACTATTAAAGGGGCAGCAGGGTACTGTGAGGTCACTGTTAAGGGAGCGGCATAATGTGAGGTCACTATTAAAGGGGTAGTCGCTGTGGAGGTCTCTGTCAAGGGGGCCAGGAATGGTGGAGGTCAGTTAAGGGGACTGTAACCTATGGTCAGTGTTAAAGGGCAGGTGCTGTAGAGGTCACTGTTAAGGGGGCGGGCCCCTGTGCAGGTCACTGTCAAGGGGGTGAAGTGCTGTGGAACTCACTGTTAAAGGGATAGGCTGCTGTGAAGGTCAAAGTTGGTGGGCTGCTGAAGGTCAAATGGGGTGGGCTGCTGTGGAGGTCCCATTTTAAGGAGACAGGGCACTGCAGGGGGGTCAGTATTAAGGGGTGGGTGCTGTGGAGGTCACTGTTGCTATCTTTTAACAACACACACAAACATTAAATGAAATAGATGAAATATACCCGGGCAAAGCTGGGTCCTTCTGCTAGTAATTATATAAGAAGGGATCCTTAAAGTTGCTATAATATGTGCCACCATATTTTTCAAGTATAATATATCGCTCGCTCTAGTGCGTTTCAGGTTGGAACATACTGAATGGTATCTTGGAGCGATGGCTGCAAGTTCTTTAGTTTTTCTCTGCTATGGAACGCATGCAGGAAGTTCTTGGCCGCATGATTTTATTATTTATCTCTGTAGGGAGATTAGAATGGCAAACTGTAGCGCTACGGTGTCCGGGGAGGAAGTGACATCTTGCATTCCACACTGGGACGCACGCCCTGTTTCAGGATAGAAATCAGATGGGCTGAGGTATAGTCATTTATTCCCATTTGTTTAAAGGGAACCTGTCATCTCAGAAACGCCTCCTGAACTAGAGTAAGTGGTGTATAGTGTAAGTGATGCTGAATCTGAATATGTAATTTTTATCTTTATACTCACTTCCATTCCAACGCTGTGCTCCCACAAACCTGCAGTAAAATGCATTGAGAGGACTCTTCTTTGAGTCCGCTCCATTACGTGAGTGAGCACTGGAGTCCACTGAGTGCATTTTACCGCTGGTTTGTGGGAGCACAGCGTCGGAATGGAAGTGAGTATGAAAATAAAACTTACATATTCGGATTCAGCATCACTTACACTATACACCGCTTACTCTAGTTCAGGGGGTGTTTTGGAGATGACAGGTTCCCTTTAATGATCATTAGCAGGGTATAAAAAGGAGCTGGCAAGGTATTATCCCCTGAGGAAGCTTGATAGCTAAACATATGTCGGGGTTGGAAGCACATTGGTCTGTATTTTATATCTATCATGGGCTATGCTTTGTAATATCGTATTGTATTTGTGTTTTATATGGTTGCCCCCTATATCCTGTTGTTGGCCTATGTGTTATTGGTATTAACTCCTTGGGAAGTTGCACTATGCACTTTATTTGTATGTGTTTACCGCTGCTGTGATTAATTTTAATATTATTGATATGTATTAATAAAGATTTTTGATTATTTGTATCGATTATTTAGTGTGGCGGTTTTGGCTCTATTGATGTAGGTATTTTATCTGAACGACACACGACTTAAATAGCAGTAGCCAACTACCGTAGGTTTCCTTTTTTGGGGGGATTGTTTTATGTCTGTAGCCTTTAGTCATTTACCGAATGTTAAGTAAATACAATTATGGTGGAGTTCCGACCAGATTTTGTGCCCGGGTCTTCCAGCCCTGTATATCACTGCATATGTGTGATTATATATCCGTACTGTTTAGGCCTCATTCACACCTCTGCGTTTGGTAAGTGACTTCCATTGGTGATTGTAAGCCAGAACCAGATGTGGGTGAAAAACCACAGAACTTGGTGGAAACCTTCCATAACATCTTAGGCTACTTTCACATCTGCGTTTTTGCTCTCCAGTTTTGAGATCTGGCAGGGGATCTCAAAATCACAACAAAACGCATCCAATTGAATAATACAACCGTCTGCATCCATTCAGAATGCATCCAGTTGTATTATATCGAAAATGGAGAAAGCAGATCGGGCACGAAATCCATTGTAAGTCAATGAGCACCGGATCTGCTTTCTTCATTTTCGATATAATACAACTTGGATGCATTCTGAATGGATGCAGATGGTTGTATTACTCAATTGGATGCGTTTTGTAGTGATTTTGAGATCCCCTGCCAGACCTGGATTTTATGTGTCCGAAAGAAAACAGATCTGTCACCATTGACTTACATGTCGCACAGAAAAACACTGTTTACAGAGATTTTGTGTCCGGAATGGGAACGCAACAAAATTGAACGGAGCACACTCTGTTCTAGTTTGTTCAGTTTTGTCCCTACTGAAAATGAAGGAGGACAAAACTGAAGGGTTTTCCTCCAGTTTTCAGATCCTCTGCAGGTAGCCTTATCTCTTTGGAGGATCCATTCCTTGTTTTGGCTCACCATTAATGATGGAAACCACTGAGATGTGAAAGAAACCAGTCAATTGAACAGCGCCTTGCAAACCTGGGTGTTCATTTACCCAAAGCTATGCCCCTGTGGAAGTTACATAATCGATGATGTCATACGTCAGGCATTTGATTTCAGAACCGCATCGTGTGGATAAGGTGTTTCTTGAATAGCGAGAGCTTTAGATGACCACAGCTGGAGTCAGTGAGCAGCATTGTCATCCTGCATGTAGGTGCCTTTCCCATCCTAGCCCTGTGGAAGCCACGGCATTCATCTTCTCTGTCTCGCCCATAGCTTGTAGTTACTTGGCTCCTCCTTTAGCCTAGCTCACCATTTAACGAAAAGGGGCGGTGGTACGGCGTATCTTCTCCAATTGAGAGAAGCGGCTTCTCCTCCTCAGCAGCAGCACCACCAGGACACAAGAAGCATCTTATCACGTCTTCATCTCAAGACACCGACGGCAATAGCAGAAAGAAAAAACCCTACGCCCTGCAAGTAGTTCTTCCTATTCCGCTTGGAATCTGGAAGTCTAGAGGATAAAAATATACGAAGATCATCGGGGAGAGAAAAAAACAGAAGGCGGGATGGAAAGGTGTGGGTTGCTGTAAGGAGCCATCCTACAGACGCGCAGAAAGAGGGAGGATGCTGCTTCTGCATCTCTGCAAGGTCAGGATCGCCCTTTGAGACGGAGCAGCCACCATCAGCCTTGTCATTAGCGGCAGCTGTGGAGTTCCTCATCTCGCCTTCTGCTTGCTCAACACCTAGAAGCTTCTGCGGCCTTCGGTAAGGGAAATAGTCGGTGATGGCTCCCTTCATCTTTGTTATCGGCTTTTGGGGGCGGGCAATTAGATGTATCGTGTGAAATAACCTGCTAATATTGCCTTGCAATGCGCCCAGTGTGTACACGGTTCAGTATGGTTATGGGTATGGTCGTGGTGTTTATGTGTCATGGACGTGCCTGACCGCCAACAAACGGGTTACTAGGCTGGGGTGAGGCAGGAGCATCTTGTGAACGCGGCGATGGCTTATTTTTCTTTATTTTATCGATTTGTGGAAAACGCCCCTCCCCCGTTTTCAAAATGAAAATAGTGAAGGTGCAGAAGAGAAGGGGATGGAGCTAATCGTTCCGAAAAATGGGCACGCATGTACAGAGATGAGAAAATAAGAAAGGAGATATGTTTTATTGCTATAACATGACAGCAAAACCAAACCTGCTGTCAAATTATAGGTCACCAGACCACAATAATGTATAAGGTCGTAAGAGAAATGTGACATCCTTCTGCCATTTTTAGTAAGTAAAAAAAAACTCTGATCCGAGTAGTCACTTGTGGTGGTTCCTTGTACTAAGAGGTGAAGACTAGTTCTTTGCAACCAGTAATTTGGTGTTTGCTCAGTGGCCTCTGTTGCTTCACCACTTCCTCAAAATGATGGCTGCTGCATTGCTGCCCCTGCCTAGCCATGGCATGCAGGCAGAACTTCCAGAGCTGTGAGAAATTCACTGGCTGATGGGCCTAGAAAAGTCTAGAAAAATGTAAGTATAAATAGGGATACTTGTTTTATGCATCTGCAGTGTACACTTGCTGTATGCACAGGGAAAGCTTCTGGCACATTCACGTCACATGTCCATAGGCTTCAATTCCCTGGCCTTAAAGAGTGCCCTTTCAGCCTATGTTGGGTTGGTATGCCAGATCATTAAAATATATACAATTTGGTCTTTTTTTTACAATGGAAGCTGCATGGAATGAAAATTGAAATCTGTATTCTAGTGTGTGAAGGTGCCATAGGTGGTGAGGAGCTGCTCCTTGGAAGAAGCATGCTGGCCAGTATCCTGGCTTAATTGACGTCCTGCAGGCTGGTACATCATTACAAGCCACCTCCAGCAGCATCTGGCACAGGTGTAGTGAAACAAGGTTCAGGTGCATCTTCTGCGCATGCGCGGATACCACTGGAAGTGGCTTGTGGTAATGTACTTGTCTATCAAGGCAGGAGGCAGACCGGCCAGCATGATTCTTTCAAGGTTCCTCCCCATTACTTCTTGCATGGATCTGGAATGCAGCATTCAAACAACTTTTCATGATCTATCCCAAATTACTCACTATATTCAAGTCCATCGTTGTGAAGCTGTCACTGTCCTGGATAACAGATTGGGGGCCTAAACCCTGATGACAGGGTCTCTTTTATCCAGCATCAATAGGACTTTATTGGTGTCACTTTAAAGGAGTGGCTTCTGTATCTTTATCTCTTCACATGTGCATGTGCACAGTACATAGAGACACATAAAGAGGTTGTTCCATCTCAACATTTATGGAATATCGCTAGGATATTTCCAACTTGTATTGCTAGGATATGCATTACCTTTTGAATGGTGGGGGCCTGACCTCCAGAGGACCTTACTGATCCTGATAATTTGCAGACTCTGTTTCTAGCTTAGTATAGCTCTGTGGGCCCTTCACTGTCTTTCATTGCATATCAGTGCCCCTGCAGCAGGGCCCTATTGGGGTTTTATGTGTTATATTCTTCATATGCTTAAAAAGAAGAAAAGGGGGGCACCATTTCATCCTTTGAGGTTTTCCAGCTTCTGGATATATTGATGGCCTATCCAGTAGTTAGGCCATCAATATCAGACTGGTGTGGGTCCGACTCAGCGCTCACTGATCAGCTGTTTTCTAGGGACTGTGGCGTTTGTATGAGCCCCTTTATTATTTACATGGGGCCATCTATTTGCACATTGTTTGTATAGTCTATATATTAACCCTTTCAGGACACAGCCTATTTTTATTTTTTGTTTTATCCTCCCTGCCATCCAAAAGCCTTGCTTTTTGGGAGAAGTTGTATTTTTAATGGTACTGTTCAATTTACTATAGGTTGTATTAGACAATGGGAAAAAAATCTTTGTGGGGTGAAATTGAAAAAAAGTGCCAATTCCGCCAAAGTTTTTTTGGTTTTATTTTTACGATGCTCACTGTGCATTAAAAATTACATAAGAGCCTTATTCTGTGGGTCAGTACAATTTTATATTTTAATGCTTAACCACTTCCCATCCGGGCCACTTGCCCCCTTCCTGACCAGGCCTAATTTTGCAAATCTGACATGTCACTTTATGTGGTAATAACTTTGGAACGCTTTTACTTATCCTAGCCATTCTGAGATTATTTTCTCATGACACATTGTACTTCATGTTAATGGTAAATTTGAGTCGATATGTTTTACCTTTATTTATTAAAAAAAAATCCCAAAGTTTACGAAAATTTGAAAATAAATTTGACTCTCTGCTTTTAATGGGGTTGGTCGAGTTATGAAAAAAAAATATAGTACTGTAAATCTGATGGGCAGCAATATATAACTAAGTTAAGCAAGTTTTAGGCAAAAAAAATCTATATTTCCTAATTTCCTTGGTTCTCCTCTGGCCTTTGTTTACATGCAGTAACAACAATCTCTGCCCCTCCCCCTTCCTGCTCTGCAAAGGCAGTGAATACAAGAGCTGCCCTGAATGACATGTCTGCAGGAATACTCAGCAGCATGTTGTATGTGTAGGACTACAAGTCCCAGATGTACAATGACACTGCTGGTACGCACAGGATCTTCCCCCTACCTTTCTTGTACAATACAATACTTTGCAGATCTCCTCCAGATCAGCTCTGTGTCTGTAGGGTGAGGAGGGCAGATCCTGTGTCTTTTTACATCTGCAGCTGCTGTTGTAAAGCCTTCAGTGTATTCTGGCTGAAGGGGTTAATGTTTTATCTGAAATAATAGAAGGAGAGAGCAGATAGCAACAGCGGCAGAGCAGGGGTCGTGGCCAGCACAGTGACGTCTCGTGTACAGGCTATTATCTCTTGGTTTCACAAATACAATATTAGCAGGAAGGCAAGCTGACATAATAGGTCATGTGACCCTGAGAGAAATCTGATAAACCATCAAGTTTAGAAGCAGAAAGTGTATGGAAAAGCTGTTGTATTTGACTAGTTAGAAACATACAAAGGACAAAAAAATAACTTGGACAACCCCTTTAAGACAGATAGTGATACCCCATAAAATACTCATTAATTGACATTCCCCATACGTCTACTTTATGTTGGCATCATTTTGGTAGTGTCATTTTATTTTTTAGGACGTTAGAAGGTTTTGAATTTTAGAAGCAATTTTTGAAAATTTGCAAAATCAACTTTTTTAAGGACCAGTTCAGTTCTGAAGTCACTTTATGGGGCTTACATAATAGAAACCACCCATAAATGACCCCATTTTAGAAACTATACCCCTCAAACTATTCAAAACTGGTTTTAGAAATGTTAACCCTTTAAGTATTCCACAGGAATTAAAGCAAAATAGATGTGAAATTTCAAAATTTTACTTTTTTTGCAGATCTTCCATTTTAATTAATTTTTTCCCTGTAACACACCACATGTGGTCGTATACAGCTCTATGGGGACACAGAAGTCAAGGAGCGCCATATGGTTTTTGGAGGGCAGATTTTGTTGGAATGGTTTTTGGGCACAATGTTGCATTTGAAGAGACCCTGAGGTACCTCCACAGTGGAAACCCCCAAAAAGTGACCACATTTTATAAACTACACCACCAAGGGAATTTTTAAGGGGTGAAGCAAGCACTTGACCCTACAGGCGTTTCATACAATTTATAACCCTTGGCTTTGAAAATGAAAAATTAATTATTTTTTTTACAAGAAAATGGTGTGTTAGGCCCAAACTTTCTTTTTCACAAAAGATAATATCCCTCCACAATTTGCTCCCCATTTTCTCCTGAATACAGTAACACCCCAATTGTGGTCTTAAACTGTTATTTGGGGATACGCCAGGGCTCAGAAGGGGAGGAGCTGCAACAGCATTTTCTAACATGGAATTTTCTGTCTTGGTTTTTAAGAGCGATAACTTTTAAATTTTTTTGTGGACTGAGCTGCGTGAGGGCTTATTTTTTGCGCGACAAGCTGTGCTTTTTATTGGCACCATTTTGGGGTACATTTGGCTTTCTGATCACTTTTTAATCTCATTTTTGGGAGGTTGTCACAAAAAAAAGCAGTTTGGTGTCATTTTTCTATTTTTTTTTACACCGTTCATTTGATGGGGTAGAGCAGGCATCCCCAAACTGCGGCCCTCCAGCTGTTGTAAAACTACAACTCCCACCATGCCCTGCTGTAGGCTGATAGCTGTAGGCCATCCGGGCATGCTGGGAGTTGTAGTTTTGCAACATCTGGAGGGCCGTAGTTTGGGGATGCCTGGGGTAGAGCATATGATATTTTTATAGATCCGGTTGTTACGGAACACAACATACCAAATATGTCTTTTATTTTTTTACATTTTACACAATAAGAGCATTTTTGTGCTGCTACCATTTTGGGTACATACGGCTTTTTGATTGATTGATATTATGTTTTTTCAGAGGTGAGGTAATTAAAAAAATCTGTTTTGGCATAATGTTTATTTATTTTTTTACGGCGTTTAACTGATGGGGTAGTTCATGTGATATTTTTATAGAGCCGATCGTTGCGGACGTGGTGATACCAAATATGTCTATTTTATTTATTTATTTTTATTTGTAAGATTTTTTAAATGACATATTTGGGTATTTTTTTTTTTTATATGTGAAACTTTTTTTTTATTTTTTATTTTACACTTTGTGTCCCCCATAAGGTCATACAACACCTCTGGGGGACATTTAACATTTTTTTTTTTACACTATTGATTTCTCCTGTAACTGGGGCTGACATAGTAGCCCCAGTTACAGGGGAAATCCACTCCCAGAGAGGCTGTACAGCAGTATTCAGCGCTGTACAGCCTCAGTGCAGGGCTGATTGTGGTCTATGAAAGACCTGGCAGCTCCTGCACGCTTCCGGCCCGGCGATCACGTGACCGCCGGGCCGGGACAGGAAGCGCACATAATGCTTCCTGATCTGTATACATAGCTCTCGGTGAGTGCTGTGTATACAGCGATCTAGAAGGCAGGGACTCCTGGGAACGGTCCCTGCCTTCTCTATGGGGTACCCTGCTTTTACTGACAGCAGGTCCCCCGCTGTGCAGCTGCACGATTAGCGTGCAGCTGCTATCTCTGAAAGGACGTTAACAAACGTGAAAAAGAAAAACAAAAATTTTGCATTGACATAAGTATTCAGACCCTTTACTCAGTACTTAGTTGAAGCACCTCCAGCAATTACAGTCTCCATTCTTCTTGGGTATGAATCCACAAGGTTTGTACACCTGGATTTAGGGATTTTCTGCCATTCTTCTCTGCAGATCCTCTCAAGCTCTGTCAGTTTGGATGGGGACCGTCAGTGGACAGCCATTTTCAGGCCTCTCTAGAGATATTCGATTGGGTTCAAGTCAGGTTTCTGGATCAGGTTTTCATTAAGAATATCTCTGTACTTTGCTCCACTTAGTTTTCCCTCAACCCTGACCAGTCTCCCTGATGAAAATATCCTGGGGGGGGGGGGGGGGGGCGAGCCACTTGCAATGCTCTTGGATAACCTTTTTAAAATTGAGGCCAGAAAGTTCAGTCTTGGTGGTCATCAGACCAGAGAATCTTGTTTCTCACAATTTGAGAGTACTTTTTTTGCAGACTCCAGGCTGACTTTCATGTGCCTTTTACAGATGAGAGGCTTCTTTCTGGCCACTCTGCCATAAAGGCCACATTGGTGGAGTGCTGCAGTGATGTGATGGTTGACATTCTGGAAGTTTCTCCCATATTCACACAGGATCTTTGGAGCTCAGCCAGAGTGACCATTGTGTTCTATTCATCTCTGTTACCAAGGACTTCCCCCCCCCCCCCAATTACTTACAGGTGGTTGCCCCACCAAAACTAAACAGAGTCCTAGTCGTTCCAAGTTTCTTCCATTTAAGAATTATGGAGGCCACTGTGCTTTTGGGAAATTTCAGTGGCAGCAGAAATGTGTGGTTCCGCATAACCCTGTCTCTGAGCTCTACAGGCTGTTCTTTCCTCCTTATGGCTTAGTTTTTGCTCTGATATGCATTTTTAGCTGTGAGACCTTACATAGGACAGGGCTATGTCTTTCCAGATAATGTCCATGTGAGAGTGGACCTTCATGTGAACTGTGATTATTTGCAGGGTGCTCCTATGAAACACACAGGCTTCAGTGTTAACTGGATTGTTATTGCCAATAGTACTAACTCCAGCCACCAGATGCCGCTGTTTCCCTTGTGAGCTGTGCTGGACTGTGTTCTGGGGCTGTTTGTGCTGGAAGGTGAGAGTAGAGAATTCTGTGAAGAAGACAGGGAAGACAAGGGCTTGTAGTGCAGCAGTCAGAGAGATTAATCCCTGTGTGAGGAGCTGTGCTGAAGTTCTGGATCCGTGCAGCAACTGGTACCAGCAGCAGGAGCGTCCCTGTGACAACTTCAGGCAGTGGAGGAAGGGTTTTGCTGGCCCTGTGAGCCATAACACATCCGGATCTGGTGAGTCGTGGACAGCGTGCACGCTAAAGTTAGAGGATCAACCTGTTTCTGTGTAGGCCTACACTAGTGACTCAGCGGCACAGTATTGACTTGTAGGCTCTGCTGTGTGCGCCACCGTTTTGGTTTGTTCTTTCCTGTGGCACAGTATTGACTTGTAGGCTCTGCTATCCACGCCACCGTTTTAGACTCGTCCGCCTGGACAGGGACAGTGACTTTGCGTCTGGAGTATAAGGTACTCTGTGTAGCTCTGTATTGCTCTGTGGTTTTATGGTTAATAGAGGTTATGGCAGGTCTGAGTCCGATACTCTGCCGGATGATAAGTTTGTGAACCTGTGCTGTGCCACCGGCGGATGGCTTGGCAGACACTACATCAGATTTATAACACTAAGGAGAGATAATATAGTTCTGGCAGTCGTACATACGGTCTTGCCTATAGTTAAATTGGGAAACACTTTTCTCTATATATTCCAGCGAGTGGCGCAGCACCAGGGTGAGTGCTTCCAGAACTGTGAAAATATATATTGCCATACTGTTGTTTCTGTGGCGTTTTCCCAGGTTTGATTTGTTGGGAATAAAAGTACAAAGTTTCCTTATCAACCCATGTGGCTTTGCTACATACTGGAGAGCCCTCCCCGTCCACGACTTACAACTTGGCGTAGTCGGCAGGATATAGCAATCGCCATGGATGGCAACGCTGAAGGGAACGGTCTGTCAGTGCCTGTAGCTTCGCCCCAAGCTCCAAAACTGGCATTAGCACCGGTAGGGTATGCTCCAGTGGGGGCCTTATTGCAGCATCTGCCAAAGTTTGACGGCAAAAATATGACACTACAGGACTGGACTGAAAGGGTGCGTAGTGCAGTTAGGATGTGCAACTTGACCCCTGAGCTCCGTGCAGAGATAGCGTTGAGTGCTTTAGAGGGTGATGTTAGATGGACTGTAATGGTATGATCTGAGTCAGAAAGAGACACCCTAGACAAAATATTCGCACTATTGGAAGTGGCCCAGGGAGGGCGTGCCAAAGTATCACAACTGCGGAGTCATTTCTTTAACCAACCACAGCAAGAGGGCGAGACCCTAATGCAATATTCGACCGCCCTGCAGGAGATATTGAATGAGGTGCAGCGGTGAGATACGAAAGCCATGGGAGCCTTCCGGGAGGTGGACCGGCTACTACGAGACCAGTTCATAGTGGGGCTCTCCAACAAGTTCTTACAGGACAAATTGCAAGAGATGACCCGGGCGACGGCCGACATGACGTTCTATAGTGTCTACCTAGCCGCCATGGAGAGAGAGGAAGAGCACATTACTGTGGTGGCGGAAATAGTGAGTAGCACTCATGCAACAGGAGGCTGCTCGGGGTCTGAAGACTCAGAGTCCTTAAAAGATGTGGTCCAGGCCCTGCGGACAGAATTGAGAGAACTTTGGCTGGAAGTGTCCCAGATGAAGGCAGGATCACCCCTGCCTCCGAAAATGACCTCGGCACCCAGCGCCACTCCATCCAGGATAACTCAGGTGCAGGGGCTCGCCAAAAGAGGGCCCCTCTGCTGGACTTGTCGACAGTATGGTCATATGGCCAGAGAGTGCTCAGAACGGATAAAGTCCAAGCCGACTTTAAAGACCAGAAGCTAAGCCCTAGGTGTGAGGAACATGACCTATGTGCCAGCAGCCCTGTTATGGAAGCTGAGTTGGAAGGCCAGAAGGCACGCTGCCTAGTTGATACAGGGTTGGAGTGCACCCTTTGCCTCTGGAGTTCTTTGAGAGACACTTTGGGCATATGATGGAGCCAGAAGACGGGAGCCAATAACAGAGAGATGGAAGTGTGAGGGATAGTCTGGATGAGGGTCCGACTGTTTGGGCAAGACATCGGCAAGAAGGGGGTCGTGCTGGTGGACCATTTGTCCAGGAGAGGAATGGACGTGACACTAGGTATGAATGTGCTGAGAGACCTAGACTATCAACTCTATGCCAAAGAAGGGCCGAAGTATTGGCAACGGGCCACCAGACACCGGCCAACCCAGAAGGTTCTACAGCAGATGGTGAGGAGCTGTAGTCTGCAAAAGAGCAACATGTCCGGCCTGCCCATTGGACACGTGAAGGTGCCATGGAGGACCCCGGTGAAGATCCTGCCATGACAAGAACAAATATTGATGCTCCGGGTGGGGGCTGGACGACAACTGAATAGATTGGAGGTCCTGATCGATCCCGCTTACCAGGAAGAAACGAAGACTCGCCCACTGGTAGCCCAGGCCCTTGCTGTTGTGAAGGATGGATGTGTGCCTGTATGTTGCCTCAATGTTGAAGACTGCGAGTTAACGGTTCCTGGGAATACCTTGCTGGCCATAGTTTGTGCGTCCGAGGGGGACATTCTTCGACGACGGCGCTTTACGCTACCGCCAGATAGGAGATCAGCCTGGACCTATGCTGTAGACGTCCATCAAAGAGAGACCCCGACAGCAGAGTGGAATGGCCAAGTGATCATGGCCCGGATGGGGGTGGACTGCAAGACCCTGACTCCAGGACAACAGAAGTTGCAGGAAGACACCCTTTGGGAATTTCAAGAGGCTTTCTCAAGACAGGATGAGGACTTCGGGTGTGCTTCCGCCATTGAGCATGAAATTCCCACTATTGATGCTGCACAGATCAGAGAACGGTATCGGCAAATCCCGCCTAAAATGTTCCAGGAGGTGAAGGACATGGTGGCCAGCATGTTAGAAAACTGGGTGATCCAGGAGAGTCAAAGTCCTTGGGCTGCTCCAGTAATCTTGGTGTGGAAGAAAGATGGGAGTCTCCGGTTCTGCGTGGATTATCGGAAGCTGAATACCCAGACCGTCAGGGATACCTACCCCCTTCCGCGTATTGAGGAGTCGTTGATATACCTGGACGACATAGTAGTGTTTGGGGCCTCCTTTAAGGATCACCTCCAGAAGCTGTGACAGGTCCTAGGACGGCTGCAAGACCATGGGCTCAAGATCAAGCCCAAGAAATGCCAACTGTTTCGACAGCAGATATAGTATTTGGGACATTTGGTCACCCAGGAGGGGGTAAACTTGGCCCCCAGCAAGGTGGAGGCCGTCCAGAAGTGGCCCCACCCGCATACACTACGAGAGGTGCGAGCATTCATGGGACTGACCAGCTACTACAGGGGGTTTATACCCAAATTTGCTCGTTTGGTAAGCCCGTTAAATGAGTTATCAAGGGGCACTGCGGGGGGCCCGAAGAATAGTCCCATCGAGTGGGGACCGTGGCAACAAGAGGCCTTTGGTCAGCGCCTCCTTCAATGCTTCAGTGCCCCAATTCTGGCTTATGCGCGGTTCGACACCCCATTCCTGCTGTACACTGACGGAAGTCTACATAGTCTGGGGGCCGTGTTATACCAAGTACAGGACGGACGTGAGAGAGTCATTGCCTACGGCAGCCGGTCTCTGAGGTAGTCAGAACGCAACGCTGACAACTATAGTTCCTTTAAATTGGAATTACTGACACTGGTGTGGGCCATGACCGAAAGGTTTGTGGAGTACCTGACAGGTGCAGAGGTGACCATGATGACGGACGACAACCCGTTAGCACATCTGGAGAATGCCAAGCTCAGTGCACTTGAGCAGAGGTGGATGGCTCGCCTTTCTAAATACCAATACCTGCATCAAGTTCCGGTCAGGGAGGGAGAATGGCAACGCCAACGCACTCTCCCGAGTCCCTGTAGGGTTGTCGACTCAGACTGCTGATGAGGAGCTAGAGGACATTGAAACTCCTGATCTCGGTAGATTACCCATGTTCTAGGATGTGGCACATTCAAGTGGGGTGGCGTCCGGGATGCCAATGGTGCTAGGAAAGACATTGACTGATTGGGAGAGAGTCCAGAATGGCTGCCCAGACCTGTGGAAAGTGAAAGAATGCGTCTGGACCAAGATCTGGCCTTGGCCGGCCCGGAAGAACGGGCCCATCTGACTCCAGAAGGCCAGAAGTTGTTGAGGCAGTGGGATAAGCTGACTGTTACCCAGGGCCTCCTGTGTCGTACCATATACTTGCAATCAGAGCTGCAGTACCAGCAACAGATTATCATCCCCATGTCATTGGGACCAGAGGCCGCCCGGGAAGCCCATGAGAGGGGTGCCCATTTTGGGAGCGACAAAACGTTTAAGTGGCACCAACGGCTGGTATACTGTCCAGATTTGGCAGACATGGTGGTTGAAGCATGTCTTAAGTGTTGGCCCAGAAGGCTGAGTAAGAGTACTTAACAGTGGGCTCCAGTCCAGGCCATCCGGACCTCCTAGATCTCCTTATGATCGATTATGTACAGATCGGGTACTCTACCTTGGGACACTCATACTGTCTAGTAATGACAGATCATTTCACAAAGTATGCAGTGGCTGTACCCACCAGAGACCAGACGGCAGAGTCAGCCGCCGAAGCGGTCTGTAAACACTTTATACAGGTGTTCGGGTGTCCATGGTGGATACATTTGAACCAGGGGGCATGTTTTCAAGGTACTCTAATGAATGAGCTGTACCAAGTGTACGGGAACGTTCCTGCACCACCCCGTATCACCCCCAGGAAAACGGGGCGTGCGAGCGCTTCAACTGCACCATGCTGCAGATGCTGTGGACTCTGGAGGACAGCCAAAAGGCTCGGTGGCCGGAGTACCTACCTGATCTGATGTGGGCCTATAACAACAGTACACAGTACCACCGGATACTCCCCACATATGCTCATGTTTGGGAGAACTAGACGGGAGATTGAAGACCTCCGCATGCCTGATCCGATGGAGCCACCACCGAGAAATACCACAGCATGGGTGCAGGAGCACCGCTGGCGGCTGAGAGCGATCCACAAGGTTGTGGGGGAGCTCCTGGGACAGGTGCACAGGGATGGGTATGCCCCAGGTGATCGAGTGATGGTCAAAGCCAAACGGCCATCTGGGAAGTTGGATGGGCGGTGGGAGGCGGTTCCATACACGGTGCAGAGGAGGGTAGACCCTGCAATCCTGGTCTATGAGGTAGAGCCAATAGGGACTGGGGGGCCCTCATGAAACTTGCACCGTAACATGTTGAGGCGGTGTAATTTTGATGAGCCCGTATGCGTGGAGGAGACGCCTCCTCCTGCTCAGAGTACAGAGGGAATTCCCTTAGAGGAGGAGGAATGGTGGGTTGCCCCTGCCCCGGTACCCACAGAGGCTCCAGCCGTCGCAAGTTTGCCAGCCAGGGAAAGTGTAGAACAGTCAGCAGTTCCTCTCTCATTGGATGTGCCTGACGTTCCCAATGCTTCTGAGCCTATCAGTCTGCGAAGGTCAACCAGGCCCAATGCTGGTGTGCCCAGGATGAGTTTATTTGGGGAGGTATGTGGGGTGGCATGTGAGAGTGGAGCTTCATGTGAACTGTGATTATTTGCAGGGTGCTCCTATGAAACACACAATGTCACGCTCTGGTGTGGAGGGAATTGCCACACCAAGCGTAAGAGGGAAGGGAAAAGACCAAACAAGGGAAGCGGTCACCACCTGCAGGGAACCCTGAAACTAGGCCCTGACTGACTACCAGTATGAACAGGTCTTAGTGGTAGGAGAGTTCATACACAGGAACCTAATAACAAACTCACCCTATAGAACCCTGCAGCTAGTGACAGGGGAAAGAATCAACCCGTTCCTCCAAGAGGACGAACGAACAGGAGACAACAGAAGGCAAAACCACAACAGGGAAAATGATAATTACACTTACCGGTAATTGGATTTTCCTTAGCCTCCACAGGGGCACCATAGGAGGATTCCCCCGCCCCCCAGGGACAGGAAACAATAGAGAATCTTTAAAATGACGCCCCTCCTCTTACCTCTCAGTTAATTTCAGAGAACCTTGTAGGATGCAACAAAGTCAGTTTATTAATAAATCATATAGCCATAAGCAATAGACTCTCAAATCAAAAAATAAATCAGGACAACTTGTCACAAAGCGGAAAGAACAGGGAAGGGAAAGTATGTGCCGCTGTGGAGGCTAAGGAAAATCCAATTACTGGTAAGTGTAATTATCATTTTCCCCCGCCTCCACAGCGGCACCATAGGAGGACTTGCAGAGAAGTAAAGCCCTAGGGTGGGACTACAGCAGACAAAACTTTCCTACCAAAGGACAAGTCTGAATTAAACAATACATTCAATCTGTAATGTTTGAAAAAACTACATGGTTAAGACCAGGTAGCGGCCTTGCAGATCTGCTCGAGGGAAACTGCCGCACTTTCTGCCCAGGAGGCGGCCGTGGCCCTGGTGGAGTAGGCTTTAAGTCCATCTGGGGCTTCAATGCCTTTTGCGGAGTAACACTCTGAAATGGCTGCCTTAATCCATCTGGCAGTGGTGGACTTACTTGCTCCCTTGCCTTTATTTGCCCCCTGAAATTGCAGTAACAGACAGTCAGAGTCTCTGAATTCCTTAGTCCTATCCAAATAACATAAGACACATCTATGGACATCTAACATATGGAATTCTCTTTCCCTGTCAGAAGAAGGATTTTGACAGAAAGAAGGGAGGCAAACTTCTAGACCACAGTGAAATTTGGAAACCACCTTAGGAAGAAAAGAAGGATGCGGTTTAAGAATGACACGATCACTTAACACTGTTAGATAAGGAGGAGAACAGGAAAAAGACTGGATTTCACCCACTCTCCTAGCCGAAGTGATAGCAATCAGAAAAACAGTTTTGAGCGTGAGAAGCTTCAAAGGAACCTGATCCAGAGGTTCAAAGGGAGCAAAGGAAAGGGCAGACAGAACAGACAGAACCAGATCCCAAGGAGGCACAGAAGCATGAATAAAGGGGGAAGCCCTAGAAGCCCCTTTAATAAATCTTCTAACCAACGGGACCTCTGACACTTTGAAGTCTAAAAACATAGAAAGGGCCGCAATCTGCACTTTAAGAGTAGCCACTTTTAACCCCTTATCTAACCCTGCTTGAAGGAATTCTAGAATAAGATTAATATCAGGACCTTGACTAATGTCCCACTTATCTTTAGCAAAAGTCAAGAAAGCTCTCCACATTCTCTGATAAATCTTTGACGTAACTGGTTTACGACTTAACAAAAGAGTGGATATTACCTTCTCAGATAGTCCCTTCCGTATTATCAGACTACGTTCAGTCTCCAGGCCCTCAGCTTCAGTTGTTGAACGGCTGGATGAAATACAGGCCCCTGTGACAGAAGATCCGGAATCTCTGGGAGTAGCAGGAAGTTTCCCTTTGCCATCTGAAGTAGAAGAGGCATCCAGGATCTCTTGGGCCAGAATGGAGCTATAAGGATTATCTGTGATTTTAACTCCCAGATCTTTGCTAATACCTTCGGTAGGAGCGAAAATGGAGGGAAGGCATACAGGAGTTCTTTTGGCCACTGCTGACTCAGAGCGTCTATCCCCAAGGAGTTGTCTTGCCTTGATAGAGAAAAGAACGCTGGAATCTGGTGATTCTTTCTTGCAGCAAAAAGATCCAACTTCGGAACTACACACTTCTTTGTTATCTGGTCGAAGACTCTGCCGCTCAACTTCCACTCGCCTTCTTTTAGGGCAGGGGTGCACAACGTTTTCTGATTGGGGGCCACATTGCCAGACTGAACCAATGATGAGGACCGAAAATAAAATTAAAAAGGGTATTAGAAACTGAAATCCTGTATTTATACCATATTGAGCACACAGTATATACCATTAATGTCTAGTTAGAGTTCCAGGACTCCCATCTAATGGGAGAATACATGAAAAATACATGTTAGCAGCGACAAGACATAGATATACATGTCTATTACCAGATGGTTGGGGGCCGCACAGAATGGTATCAAGGGCCGCATGTGGCCCCCGGGCTGCAGGTTGTGCACCCCTGTTTTAGGGTTTCTCTGCTCAGATAATCTGCTATCTGATTGTGGATGCCCCTCAGATGAACTGCAGATAGAGATTTTGTATTCACTTCTGCCCACTGAATCACGGTGTTCGCTAGTTCTCCTAGTGGCTGACTTCTCGTACCTCCTTGCTTGTTCAAATATGCAACAGTGGTAACGTTGTCCGATAGAATTTTTATATGGTGTCCCCGTACCTGCTTGGACAGGGCTACCAGTGCCTTGTAGACCGCCAGCAATTCTCTCTGGTTGGACAATGTTTTTTTCTGCGCAAGGTTCCAAGTTCCCTGCACAAACTGGTTTCCTAAATGGGTTCCCCAACCGTGACCGCTTGCGTCCATGGTGATCACTAGCTGTGTTGGTCTCCAAGGAACCCCTTTTTCCAGGTTTTTCGTCATCATCCACCAAATTAGAGAATTCTTCACCTCCTGAGGTATTTTTATTTTCTTGTCCAAGGTCTTCTGGGATTTGTCCCATACAGATAGGAGAAATTGTTGAAGAGGACGGGAATGGTTCTGGGCCCACATAACTGCTGGAATCGTAAAAGTTAGGGACCCCAATAACTTCATCACTTCTCTGATGGATACCGACCTTCTGCTTCGGAAACTGGACACTTGGTTCTTTAACCCCTTCGCGCCCAGCGCCGTACATGTACGGCGCTGGGGCGATGCGGGCACATGATGCCCGCTCGCGGGTGCGGCGGGCGTCATGGCCGGCAAGTCTCTGCTGTTTCTAACAGCAGAGACTTGCCGCTACTTACCACCGTCGGCGGCGTCTTCCTGGGAGCCTAGATGCCGTGATCACACGTGATCACGGCATCTAGTTGCATCTCAACTAGTGTGGCCAATCGGGGTGTCTGTACACCATATGAAAACTGTAATCCTCGCTGGTGAGGATTACAGTTTTCAAAGTGCAATTCTTATTCTGGCCACTAGATGCCACTAGATGCTAGCAGGCCAGGATAAGAAATGAGCAATTCTTGGATTTCTGAGTCTATAAAATCCATGATTGCTCATAAAGAAAAAAAAAAAAAGCCACAATATATCAGCCCATATTTGACCTTTCAAATAGTAAAAAAAATAAAAAAAAATTTTTAAAAAATATATAAAAAATAAAAAAGATATAAAAGTTCAAATCACCCCCCTTTCCGTATAATTAAAAAATAAATACCTAAATAACAATAAATATAGACATCATGGGTATCACCGTGACCGAAAACGCCCGGACTTTTAAAATATAAAAAAAAAAATTCCAATACGGCGAATTGTGTGGCGGAAAAAAGCGTCCAAATGGCGATTTGCCGTTTTTTGTCACTTTTTTCTAAAAAATTAATAAAAGTGATCAAAAAGTCATACACACCCCAGAATGGTATCAATAAAACTTCAGATCGTCCCGCAAAAAATGAGCCCCCATACAGCTCTGTACACATAAATACCAAAAAGTTATAGGGGTCAAGATTTGACAAGGAAAAAAAAAAAAAAAAGGGGCAACTTTCTAATTATTTTATCACTATGAAAACGCAGGAAAAACTATACATATTAGGTATTGCCGGATTCGTACTGACCAGTAGAATGAAAGTAGCGGATCAGTTTTAATGCACATCGAACGCTGTAAATAAGAAACCCGTAGAACTGTAGCGGAATATCGTTTTCTTTGCAATTTCACCCGGTTTGGAATTTTTTTCCCGCTTCCCACTACACCATATGCAATATTAAATGGTGGCGTTGGAAAGTACAACTTGTCCCGCAAAAAATAAGCCCTCATACAGCTATGTGAACAGAAAAATAAAAGAGTTATGGCTGTTTGAAGGCAGGGAGCGCAAAACGAAAATGCAGAACCGAAAAAACCTCCGGGCGCGAAAGGGTTAAAGCTTCTTGCTTCTCTAATGGAAGAAATGATGTCATGATTGAGGAGTTTAACAGGATACCCAAGAATACTTTTTGTTTGGAAGGTACTAGGTCTGATTTTTGCTGATTTAACAGCCATCCTAGATCTGACAGGAGACTGCATACTGTCTGCATGTGGGTTACAAGCAGTTGTTCCTGCTGGGCCGAGATCAGAAGATCGTCCAAGTATGGAACTAGATGAATGCCTTGAAGATGAATAAAGGCAGCTACCTCTGCCATAACTTTGGTAAATACTCGAGGAGCTGCTGCCAGGCCGAACGGGAGAGCCTGGAATTGAAAATGCCTCAATTCCCCTTCCATACACAGAGCTACTCTCAAAAACCTCTGGGAGCTTCTGCTGATCGGGATATGATAGTAAGCATTGCTCAGGTCGATTGATGCCATGCAACAATCCTTGGTCAGGGTAGAGATGGCTGATTTTATTGTCTCCATCTTGAATTTTTTGTATCTTAGGTACTGGTTCAGACTCTTCAGGTTGAAAATAGTCTGAAAGGTTCCATTCGGTTTTCTTATTAGGAACATCGGAGGATAATATCCCTTTCCCTGTTGATGACTGGGGACTGGAACTAGGACTTCTTTTTGAAGTAGAGAGGATATCTCTCCTTCCAGTGCTTGTTGGTATTGGGGATTTCTGATGACAAGAAATCTGGATGGGGTTTTTTTTGCAAACTCCAAACGGTAACCTGAAGAAACTAGGCCTATTACCCAGGGAGAAAGGCATACCTCTTGCCACTTCTGGACAAAGAATCTCAATCTTCCTCCCACTGGAATCCTGGCGTCATTGGGTCTGGCGTCTATCTGAGGTGTTGGGGTTGAAAAGGAAACCTCTACCTCTTCCTCTGTAGAAGGATCCCCTGTCAGCTGTACCTCTTCTCTTGTAGTCTGGACGACCTCTTTTCTGGGAGCGAAAGGAATGACACTGTTGGAAGAATCTGGACTCCACCGGAAACCCTTTCTTCTTATCAGACGCCTTCTCTAAGACATCATCCGGGCCAGACCCGAACAACTGATCACCTTCGCAGGGAAGAGAGCAAAGTTTGGACTTTGAACCAGAATCACCACTATAACTTTTTAGCCAGACTGTTCTGCTTATGGAGTTGGACTGGGCGGCTGCCCTAGCTGACATCTTTACCAGCTCCACAGAAGCATCTGATAGGAAATCAGCAGCTTGTTTAAGTGTGGGAATGGATGCAAGGATATCCTCCCTAGGGGTACCTGCTGCTAGATGATTTTCTAGCTGCGTCATCTATACCCCCAAGGCTCTGGCTGTGCAAGTGGCAGCAATGCTTGGTCTTAGCATAGCTGTGGACGTCTCCCAAGACCTTCTTAACAGACCATCCGCTTTTCTATCCATAGCATCCTTAAGCATACCTGAATCTTCAAAAGGGAGAGAGGATTTTTTTGAGATTTTAGCTAAAGGTGCATCCACTTTTGGAACACTATCCCACAGATTAGAATCATCCTCAGAAAAGGGATATTTTCTCTTGAAAGACTTAGATATCGCAGATCTCTTGTCAGGTTCATTCCATTCTTTCTGTATTAACTCCTTAATGGTATTATGGACTGGAAAGACTCAGATTTTTTTCTCTCCTAGCCCTTGAAACTTCTGGTCCTGAACCGATAATGTCTCCTTAACTTCTTCAATACCCATCGTTGCTCTTATAGCTTTGAGTAAAGATTCAGTGTCCTCTGGACAACAAAATGGACGACCGGTCTCATCCTCTGATTCAGAGTTCTGCTCCTCCACATCGTCAGATATTGGAGGGTCAGACAGTTGTTCTATCGCTTGCGGGACAGCTTTAGAAGTAGAGGGATAGCAGATATTTGAATCAGGCATACGTTTCTTAATGACAGATGATACTTCTGATCTTATTAAGGATTTCAAATTACTAAGAAAGGAAGGAGATTCTTCCGTGACAATCTTCTCAGTGCATTTTTTGCAGACTGACGTTTTATATGAAGATGAAAAGGCCTTAGCACACACAGGGCACTTTCTAGCCGGATGTCTAGCAGAAGTACCCTGAAACAACATAAATAAATCATAACCCTCTAAACCGGAAAAAAATACACTGTTACTTTAAGAGGTAAAAGTGAGGGACAAACTAGGCTTGAGGCTCCTGCAGGGTCAGGGGCAATGGGAGGCTCAGCAGCAGCAGACACAGGTTTCTATTAGAATCCATTTTACCGATTTGGTAATACTTACCAGTCTTCCCAGCCTTTTATCTGCGCCCAGGAATTCAAATTTCCCGCCACTGCCACGCACTTCTGGTCGCGCCGATGACGTCACTCCGTTCCTACGCGGCAACCAGAAGTGAAGGGGATTCCTCCTCACAGGAATCCCACCCCTCTGTAGCACGCGCGGCGTGCGCGACCCTGCTCCCGCTTCCGGGTACCGGAGAGCGAGGAAGACGACCCAGGGCAGCCTCCACTGGAGGAGTTATACCTGAGACCCAGGAAGGCCTTTGTCGGCACTTACTCCTGGGTCCTCGTGCAGCCCTCCTAGCTCCACTAGGGACCTCCAGAACTCCGCCAGGCTGCACGACATCTAAGGAAAAGATTCCCTATGTCTCCCAAGGGACAGGAAACAACTGAGAGGTAAGAGGAGGGGCTTCATTTTAAAGATTGTTTCTCTGGTTTTATGGTGCCGCTGTGGAGGCGGGGGGAAAAGTAGGATAAACACAATAGGGAAGATGACACTTATCTTAATGCAGATATTGCAGCAACCGGATCTCAGCCGAGAACAACACCACACACAACAAAGTCAGCAGAAAGTATAAACCGCAAGGAATACTGGGAGAGGAAAGGATAAATAGGGGAAAGATAATCACCACACCCACAACAGCTTAGGGGAAGGGGTGTGGTAAACAGCAACCAAACCAAGAGGAAAACATGTCAAATTATGTCACTTTTGAAAGCCTAGCCGAATGCCTGCAACCTGATGCAGGCACATTCGTGACACACAGGCTGCATCAGTTCAGTGTTATTAAAGAAGAACGCCCGCAAACATTTTTATTCTCTGACCTGTTAGAAAGGTGCATGATATAATCTGTAGTGAATGCAATCTTCTCATCAGAGACTATAATTCTGAGTTATCCCCTCTCTTCTTATTGTAGCTGGGTCATGTGACCAACTCCCTGACCTTCAACAGACCCAGGACAGGAAGACAGTTACTTCTCTATTCCTATGAGACAGAGTGAGGCTCCCATAGGATTGCATAGAAAATTAGACTTCCTGTCCACACATAAGTCTCTGTGTCAGTTGGTGAGTCTGATTGCTGGTCATATGACACAGGTGAGAAGCTTCAGCGAGATATAACTCACAAATACAGACACTGGTAAGAAAATTACATTCACTACAGATTACATCATGTACATTTCTAGCAGGACATGGAATAAAAATTTTTGCGGGAGTTCTTCTTTAACTGTATTAGATTGTTATTGCCAATAGTACTAACTCCAGCCACCAGATGCCGCTGTTTCCCTTGTGAGCTGTGCTGGACTGTGTTCTGGGGCTGTTTGTGCTGGAAGGTGAGAGTAGAAAATTCTGTGAAGAAGACAGGGAAGACAAGGACTTGTAGTGCAGCAGTCTGAGAGAGATTAATCCCTGTATGAGGAGCTGTGCTGAAGTTCTGGATCCGTGCAGCAACTGGTACCAACAGCAGGAGCGTCCCTGTGACAACTTCAGACAGTGGAGGAAGTGTTTTGCTGGCCCTGCGAGCCATAACAGATCCAGATCTGGCGAGTCGTGGACAGCGTGCACGCTAAAGTTAGAGGATCAACCTGTTTCTGTGTAGGCCTACACTGGTGATTTATAACACTAAGGAGAGATAATATAGTTCTGGCAGTCGTACATACGGTCTTGGCTATAGTTAAATTGGGAAACACCTTTCTCTATATATTCCAGCGAGTGGCGCAGCACCAGGGTGAGTGCTCCCAGAACTGTGAAAATATATATTGCCATACTGTTGTTTCTGTGGCGTTTTTCCAGGTTTGATTTGTTGGGAATAAAAGTACAAAGTTTCCTTATCAACCTGTGTGGCCTTGCTATATACTGGGAAGCCTTCCCCGTCCACGACTTACATCCAGTCAACTGAATTTATCACAATGGACTTCGGGCAAGGTGTAAAAACATCTCAAAGATGATCAAAAAAAAAATCGCAGGACCCCAGAGTTAAATTTCAAATGTCATAGCAAAGAGTGTGAATACTTATGTCCATGCAAAATTTGAATTATTTTTTTTTCTAAAATTTGTAAAAAAAAAAAATCTAAAATTCTCTTCTGGCATTCTCATTATGGGGAATAGAGTGCAGATTGATGGGGGACAACTTGATTTTTTTTTTTTAATTTTAGCACAAGGCTGCAACATAACAAAAGGTGAAAAAAGTGAGAGGGTCTGAAGACTTTCCGAATGCACTTTATGCATCGTCATATTTTGACACCCATTACTTTTATATTTCTGTCCACAGAGCTGCGTAAAGGCAAATTGTAGTTTTTATCGGTACCTTTTTTGGGTACATATTACTTTTTGATCACTTTTTGCTAAATTTTTTGGGGAGGGGATTAAAAATGTTTAACCTTTTTTTTTTTTTTAAGTTCCCTTAGTGGGCTATCTCCTGATCACTTGTACCACTTTCCCTGCTCTGTTCTAAGTGTAGGTCCCTATCAGACAGTATGCTAACGATATGCCCCATTTTCTCATATAGAAATACCCCTTTAATCCCTTCCCGACCAGCATCGTAATAGTACGGCGCTGATCGGGCGGGTGCAGGAGCTGCGCCCGCCCGATTAGCTGCAAGGGGACCGGCTGTTCCAGCTAGCCGAAC
Source organism: Rhinella marina (assembly GCA_900303285.1). Classification (NCBI taxonomy): domain Eukaryota; kingdom Metazoa; phylum Chordata; class Amphibia; order Anura; family Bufonidae; genus Rhinella; species Rhinella marina. Next base: position 1,902 of record ONZH01021949.1, on the reverse strand, counting down.
CCCTGCTGTATGTGCCAGCATCTGTGAAAACACCGATGCCGTTGCATTAACCCTTGATGTGCCGTGGTCAGCGCTGACCACGGCACACGCGATGTCTGTGGAGGGAGAGGTGGTTGGGTCCCCGCACTGCTGTGACGGGGACCCGATGGCTGGGAAGGCATGGCTGCCTTCCTGTAAGGGTCCATTCACACGTCCACATGTGTTTTGCAGATCCGCAAAACACGAACACCGGCCATGTGCCGGCACTATAGAAATGCCTTATCTTGTCCGTGGCTGCGGACGAGAATAGGACATGTTCTATTTTTTTTCAGGGCCGCAGAATGGAAGTGTGGATGCGGACAGCACATTGTGTGCTGTCCTCATCTTTTGCGGCCCCATTGAAAATGAATGGGTCTGTACCCGTTACGCAAAATTGTGGAACCATTAATATGGATCTCACAGACAGAAAGCTGTAAGAATATTACACTGTGTAATAATACACTTACAGCCAATGCATTACAATACAGAAGTATACAGGGGATCAGACCATCAAAAGTTGTGAAAAAAAAAGTAAAAGTTAAAATAAAGTTTTGCATAATAAAAAAAAAGTTTCAAGTAAAAAAAGTTATCTTCCCATAATTAAGTACCGTATTTTTCGCCCCATAAGACGCACTTTTTTTTACCCAAATAATGGTGGGAAAACGTTAGTGTGTCTTATGGGGTGAATATAGGGGGGAAAAACATGTTTGGTGCTTTGCTGCGGGACATCTTATATTACCTGGCTGCTCCGGGTGCTGGGAAGAAGGGGCCGACCACCGCAGAGGGTTCTGTGAGACAGGTAACGGCCACCGCTGCAGATGGTGGGAGAGGCAGCGAATCAGCCGCTGCAGTTAGTGGAAGGCATTGGCTAGCTGCCTCTGTGGGTGCTTCGTAGTAGGGACAGGCCGGCCGCGGCAGGTGCTGAGTGGTATGGACCGGCCGGCCGGAAGATGCAGAGGTTGATGGGAGCGCAGGAGCAGGCAGAGGAGGGGTGGAGCAGGCTTCCCTGTCGCACATGCCTGCTCCGTCTCTCAGTCTTCAGATGTGCCTGCTCCTGTTGTGTCCTGCGAGCTGTGCCCTGAGAGCTGTATCATCTATAAGGTACCCCTAATAAAGTGACCCCCCAATAAAGTGACCCCCTTATTAAAATGTAACCAGATAGCCTCCCCCCTTCCCCAATAAGTGTGTCAGAAGCAGATTCCCCCCCCCCATAACATTGTGTCAGCAGCAGATTAGGCTACTTTCACATTAGCGCTAGCAGTATCCATGGGCTAGCACGTGGGCTTGCGTTAGTATGGATCCGGACACTGCTAACACTAATGTGAAAGTTTATGGGGGTAATCTGCTACTGACATAATGTTATGTGGGGGATTTTCTTGCTGACAGACTTTTTTTTTCCCTATTTTCACCCTCTAAAACCTAGGTGCGTCTTATGGGCAGGTGCGTCTTATAGGGCGAAAAATACGGTAATAAAAAAATTGAACAAAATAGGGAAAAAAAGTAGACATATTAGATATCGTTGCGTCTGTATCAACCAGCTCTATAAGAATATCACATGATCCACCCCATCAGGTGAATGCAGTAAAAAAAAAAAAAAAAAAACGGTGCCAAAACAGCAATTTTTCGGTCACCTTCCCTCACAAAAAATGTAATACCAAGCGATCAAAAAGGCGTATGTACCCCCAAATGGTACCAATCAAAACGTCATCTCATCCCACAAAAAATTAAACCCTACTTAAGACAATCGACCAAAAAAATAAAAAAAATATGGCCCTCGGAACATAACACAAAAACAAGATTTTATGCTATTCAAAGATGCTTTCACTGTGTAAAACTTAACAAAAATAAAAATAATAGACTTATTAGGTATCGCTGCATCTGTAA
>ONZH01021948.1:0-25502 GCA_900303285.1 Rhinella marina | reverse complement strand
AAATAAAATGTCTTGTAGCCTTAGAAGGTGTTGGTTCTTTGTGGGTGATTCCTGCCTAACAGAGAACTAAATGCAGGCCCTAACACTGTCCTGAAAGGCAGCAGCTCTATCCCTAACGACATCAGACGGCATCTGAGCCGAGCACCGCGGCCAGTCACTAGTATATTCCAGGGTTACCTGATCAGGCCAGCCAACCCCTGCTATCGACATGTAAGGGCCCCACGTGATGCTGGGTGTACCGCAGAGTCTCCTGGCTTGTGATTGGCTGCGTTTATAGGCGCCAAAAATGCACAATGCGGAAGTTGCCATTTCCTCGAGCATGGCGAGATACTCGTCCGAGCAGCGAGTACTTACAAGTACCCTAATACTCGAACAAGCACCAAGCTGGGACGAGCATGCTCGCTCATCTCTAGTTATTAATAAGAAACAGAACACAAGAACAAGGGGCACAATCTGAGGTTAGAGGGGAAAAATCAAGAACAACATTAGAAAATATTACTTCACTGAAAGTACACATTTACATGCAGCGATCTCCTCCACAGTACGGGGAGCAGTGATCACTAATGCCATCGCTCGTCAGTGAGGAGACACATTTACATGCAGCGATCTCTTACACAGTATAGGGAGCAGTGATCGGTAATGCCATCGCTCGTCATTGGAGGAGACACATTTACATGCAGCGATCTCCTCCACAGTACGAGGAGCAGTGATCATAATGCCATCGCTCGTCAGTGGAGGAGACACATTTACATGCAGCAATCTCCTCCAAGTATGAGGAGCAGTGATCAACTAATGCCATCGCTCGTCATTGGAGGAGACACATTTACATGCAGCGATCTCCTCCACAGTACGAGGAGCAGTGATCACTAATGCCATCGCTCGTCAGTGGAGGAGACACATTTACATGCAGCAATCTCCTCCACAGTAAGGAGCAGTGATCACTATGCCATGGCTCGTCAGTGGAGGAGACACATTTAATGCAGCGATCTCCTCCACAGTATAGAGCTCACTAATGCCACGCTTGTCATAGACACATTTACATGCAGCGATCTCCTCCACAGTATAGGGAGGCAGTGATCACTAATGCCATCGCTCGTCAGTGGAGGAGACACATTTACATACAGCGATCTCCTCCACAGTACGGGGAGCAGTGATCACTAATGCCATCGCTTGTCAGTGGAGGAGACACATTTACATGCAGTGATCTCTTACACAGTATAGGGAGCAGTGATCGGTAATGCCATCGCTCGTCATTGGAGGAGACACATTTACATGCAGCGATCTCCTCCACAGTACGAGGAGCAGTGATCACTAATGCCATCGCTCGTCAGTGGAGGAGACACATTTACATGCAGCAATCTCCTCCACATACGAGGGCAGTGATCACTAATGGCCATCGCTTGTCATGGAGGAGACACATTTACATGCAGCAATCTCTCCACAGTATGAGGAGCAGTGATCACTAATGCCATCGCGTCAGTGGAGGAGACACATTTACATGCAGCAATCTCCTCCACAGTATGAGGAGCAGTGATCACTAATGCCATCGCTCGTCAGTGGAGGAGACACATTTACATGCAGCAATCTCCTCCACAGTATGAGGAGCAGTGATCACTAATGCCACTTGTCGTCTGGAGGAGACACATTTACATAGCAAATCTCTCCACAGTAATAGGAGCAGTGATCACGTAATCCATCTCTCGTCAGTGGAGGAGACACATTTACATACAAGCCGATCTCCTCCCAGTATCTGGGAGCAGTGATTCACTAAGTGCCGATCGCTTGTCCGCTGGAGGAGACACATGTTACCATGCAGGCAAATCTCTTCCACAGTATAACGGAGCAGTGATCAAATAATGCCATCTCTCGTCAGTGTGAGGAGACACATTTTACATACAGCGATCTCCTCCGGACAGTACGGGGAAGCAGTGAATCACTAATACCATCGCTCGTGCAGTGGAGGAGACACATTTTACACTGCACGTGATCTCCTTCACAGTAATAAGGGAGCAGTGATCCCACTAATGCCATCTCTCGTCAGCTGGAGAGACACATTTACATGCAGCAATCTCCTCCACAGTACGGGGAAAAGTGATCACTAATGCCATCGGTCGTCAGTGGAGGAGACACATTTACATCAGCAATCTCCTCCACAGTAATGGGAGCAGTGATCACTAATGCCATCGCTCGTCAGTGGAGGAGACACATTTACATGCAGCATCTCCTCCACAGTACGGGGAGCAGTGATCACTATGCCATCGCTCGTCAGTGGAGGAGACACATTTACATGCAGCGATCTCCTCCACAGTATGGGGAGCAGTGATCACTAATGCCATCGCTGTCAAAGTGAGGAGACACATTTACATGCAGCGATCTCCTCCACAGTATAGGGAGCAGTGATCACTAATGCCATTGCTCGTCAGTGGAGGAGACACATTTACATGCAGCGATCTCCTCCACAGTATAGGGAGCAGTGATCACTAATGCCATCGCTCGTCAGTGGAGGAGACACATTTACATGCAGCGATCTCCTCCACAGTATAGGGAGCAGTGGATCACTAATGCCATCGGCTCGTCAGTGGAGGAGACACATTTACATACAGCGACTTCCCTCCACAGTACGGGGAGCAGTGATCACTAATACCATCCGCTCGTCAGTGGAGGAGACACATTTACATGCAGTGATCTCTTCCACAGTATAAGGAGCAGTGATCACTAATGCCATCTCTCGTCAGTGGAGGAGACACATTTACATGCAGCAATCTCCTCCACAGTACGGGGAAAAGTGATCACTAATGCCATCGCTCGTCAGTGGAGGAGACACATTTACATGCAGCAATCTCCTCCACAGTATGGGGAGCAGTGATCACTAATGCCATCGCTCGTCAGTGGAGGAAGACACATTTACATGCAGCAATCTCCTCCACAGTACGGGGAGGCAGTGATCACTAATGCCATCGCTCGTCAGTGGAGGAGACACATTTACATACGGTGATCTCCTCCATAGTATGGGGAGCAGTGATCACTAATGCCATCGCTCCGTCAGTGGAGAGACACATTTACATACAGAGATCTCCTCCACAGTACAGGGAGCAGTGATCACTATGCCATCGCTCATCAGTGGAGGAGACACATTTACATACGGTGATCTCCTCCATAGTATGGGGAGCAGTGATCACTAATGCCATCGCTCGTCAGTGGAGGAGACACATTTACATACAGTGATCTCTTCCACAGTACAGGGAGCAGTGATCACTAATGCCATCGCTTGTCAGTGGAGGAGACACATTTACATGCAGCGATCTCCTCCACAGTATAGGGAGCAGTGATCACTAATGCCATCGCTCGTCAGTGGAGGAGACACATTTACATGCAGCGATCTCCTCCACAGTATAGGGAGCAGTGATCACTAATGCCATCGCTCGTCCTCATACAGAACCATTATTTGCCGGCAGCAGACGCCACTTTGCTCATTCATCGGGTAATCGGCGGCACATTTACACTGGCAGATAATCGCTAACCAGCGTTCCTATGAACTGCTGGCGATTATCTGGCCGATGTCCTTCACACAGAGTCCACTTCTAATTCAAATAGAACCGGGGTGTCTGGGAGAAGATGGGGGATCTAGAGGAGGACGGCAAGTCCTGGAGGGGAGCCTCGCTGGGTCTGGAGTGGGGCAGGGCTCTACAGAATTGGAGGACATGACGGGAGCAGAGGTCGTCTACTACTTAAATGAGAGGCTTCTGGTGACGGGTGACAGAGGACAGAGCGCACACCGAGCTTCAGAGGTCCCAGGATGTACTGAGCGGCTTCGAGTAGTCCTTACTGAAGACACCGGCCTCATGACTGTAATACTAGTCTCTGCTCCTCACACAATTCAGGAGCTGATCCCGGTTCTGATCATAGAGTCCTTAATCCATCCCTAACGTCTGTAGGGGGCGTCAGCCCGGAGCCCGATGGAGACTTCAGAGCAGTGACTCTCGTACAAACCTGAAGCGTCCAGTGAGAGGAGCCGTAGAAAACTAGACCTCTTAAAGGGGTTGTCTGCGTTCAGATCTGAACCCGAACATATCCGTATTTTCCCCCAGGCAGCCCCCGATGATGGCATCAGACGTGTTCCCTTACACTGGACCGCTCAGGGCTCTTATTTACAGTAACACACTGCCAGACGCAGGCTTCCTTCCGGCAGTGTGTTCGGTGACGTCACCGGCTCTGATGGGCCGGCATTAGCACTGCCCTAACCGTTTTACAGGCTACGGCAGCACTAGAGCCCGCCCATCAGTACCGATGATGTCACCGAACACACTGCTGGGCAGAAGCCTCCACCTGGCAGCCCTAAGAGGAGCCCGGTTCGTCACCAGATCGCCTGAAAATGTCTTTGTCCTGCAAGATTGTCAGGGGGGCTGCCTGGGTGAAGATATGGGCATGTCCCGGACATCCCCTTTAAGGTGTTCGTCTAGGTGGATGATGAGGGTTTCAATCCCCCAAATAAATGATGCTAAGTAGGTGAAAAAAAAGAGTCATTTTAAAATGAAGCCGCACGCCTCAAACGGTCCGTGTCTCCTGCCTTCAGAATCACCGCCACGTGGCCCTGATCTTACGTCCTGACACACGGCAGGGCCCACACGTAGAGGAGCACCCAGCGGCTTCCAGAAAATAAACTGAAACTGTGTCCGGCCGCACTGAACGCTTGTAACGGCGCCGAGCTGCCGAAATGGAAGAAAACCGCCAGAAATAACCACATTTTAAAAACTAGGGGGTCATTTAATTAGACATCGCCTTAATTAGACGTATTTCTGGCACAGATCGCGGTGCAAAAGCCCTTCTCCCCGTTCATGCAAGGCTTAAAAAAGTGGGCGTGGCGTGGGCGGGACAGAGCAACCGTCTCAGTCTTCATTTTCTACATCTGATTTAGCGCTCATTCACACGACCGTATTTTCTTTCCACGTCCGTTCCTTTTTTTTTGCGGACCGTATGTGGAACCATTCATTTCAATGGGTCCGCAAAAAAAACTGAAGGTACTCCATGTGCATTCCGTTTCCGTATGTCCGTATTTAACATGTCCTATTATTGTCTGCATTACGGAGAAGGATAGGACTGTTCTATTAGGGGCCGGCTGTTCCGTCCCGCAAAATACGGAATGCACACGGAAGTCATCCATATTTTTTTCGGATCCGTTTTTTGTGGACCACAAAATACATACGGTCATGTGAATGAATTAGGGCTTGTTCACACAACCATATGTATTTTGCGGTCCACAAAAAATACAGATAACACCCGTGTCCATTCCGTTTTTTTCGGAACGGAACAGCTGGCCCCTAATAGAACAGTCCTTTCCTGGTCCGTAATGCGGACAATAATAGGACATTTTCTATTTTTTTGCGGAACGGAAATACAGACGTACGGAATGCACACGGAGTACCTTCCGTTTTTTTGAGGACCCATTGAAATTAATGGTTCCGAATACGGTCCGCAAAACAATGGAACGGACACGGAAGGAAAATACGTTCATGTGAATGAGCCCTAAGGCGTAGAAAAAGGTCTAAACATAAGACAGCGAGGACGCTTCCTACATTCAGAAGGGGTGGTGGTTCTGCCAAAGTTATGTAGACGCCGGCGCCTGTACGTAACTCCACCGCCAAGTATAGGGGATAATAAGATCCGTGAGAGCAGCATCTAGCGGTGTAGTGAGCACGTGCTGAGGGAAACATTATGGCTAGATTTTCTTTTAAATGGGAAGCTCTGGTCTTAGAAATCCTCCACATTCTTATCTCTGAGGGGCGTACAGAGGAGAAGCAGAGTTCCCTGTACATAGGACAACGTCTGGCTGACGAGCAGCTGTCCACATTCTTATCTCTGAGGGGTGTACAGAGGAGAAGCAGAGTTCCCTGTACATAGGACAACGTCTCGCTGACCAGCAGCTGTCCACATTCTTATCTCTGAAGGGTGTACAGAGGAGAAGCAGAGTTCCCTGTACATAGGACAACGTCTCGCTGACCAGCAGCTGTCCACATTCTTATCTCTGAGGGGTGTACAGAGGAGAAGCAGAGTTCCCTGTACATAGGACAACGTCTCGCTGACCAGCAGCTGTCCACATTCTTATCTCTGAGGGGTGTACAGAGGAGAAGCAGAGTTCCCTGTACATAGGACAACGTCTCGCTGACCAGCAGCTGTCCACATTCTTATCTCTGAGGGGCGTACAGAGGAGAAGCAGAGTTCCCTGTACATAGGACAACGTCTGGCTGACGAGCAGCTGTCCACATTCTTATCTCTGAAGGGTGTACAGAGGAGAAGCAGAGTTCCCTGTACATAGGACAACGTCTAGCTGACGAGCAGCTGTCCACATTCTTATCTCTGAGGGGTGTACAGAGGAGAAGCAGAGTTCCCTGTACATAGGACAACGTCTCGCTGACCAGCAGCTGTCCACATTCTTATCTCTGAGGGGTGTACAGAGGAGAAGCAGAGTTCCCTGTACATAGGACAACGTCTCGCTGACGAGCAGCTGTCCACATTCTTATCTCTGAGGGGCGTACAGAGGAGAAGCAGAGTTCCCTGTACATAGGACAACGTCTCGCTGACGAGCAGCTGTCCACATTCTTATCTCTGAGGGGCGTACAGAGGAGAAGCAGAGTTCCCTGTACATAGGACAACATCTCGCTGACGAGCAGCTGTCCACATTCTTATATCTGAGGGGCGTACAGAGGAGAAGCAGAGTTCCCTGTACATAGGACAACATCTCTCGCTGACGAGCAGCTGTCCACATTCTTATCTCTGAGGGGCGTACAGAGGAGAAGCAGAGTTCCCTGTACATAGGACAATGTCTCGCTGACGAGCAGCTGTCCACATTCTTATCTCTGAGGGGCGTACAGAGGAGAAGCAGAGTTCCCTGTACATAGGACAACGTCTCGCTGACGAGCAGCTGTCCACATTCTTATCTCTGAGGGGTGTACAGAGGAGAAGCAGAGTTCCCTGTACATAGGACAACGTCTCGCTGACGAGCAGCTGTCCACATTCTTATCTCTGAGGGGCGTACAGAGGAGAAGCAGAGTTCCCTGTACATAGGACAACGTCTCGCTAACGAGCAGCTGTCCACATTCTTATCTCTGAGGGGCGTACAGAGGAGAAGCAGAGTTCCCTGTACATAGGACAACGTCTCGCTGACGAGCAGCTGTCCACATTCTTATCTCTGAGGGGTGTACAGAGGAGAAGCAGAGTTCCCTGTACATAGGACAACGTCTCGCTGACGAGCAGCTGTCCACATTCTTATCTCTGAGGGGCGTACAGAGGAGAAGCAGAGTTCCCTGTACATAGGACAACGTCTCGCTGACGAGCAGCTGTCCACATTCTTATCTCTGAGGGGTGTACAGAGGAGAAGCAGAGTTCCCTGTACATAGGACAACGTCTGGCTGACGAGCAGCTGTCCACATTCTTATCTCTGAGGGGCGTACAGAGGAGAAGCAGAGTTCCCTGTACATAGGACAACGTCTCGCTGACGAGCAGCTGTCCACATTCTTATCTCTGAGGGGCGTACAGAGGAGAAGCAGAGTTCCCTGTACATAGGACAACGTCTCGCTGACGAGCAGCTGTCCACATTCTTATCTCTGAGGGGTATACAGAGGAGAAGCAGAGTTCCCTGTACATAGGACAACGTCTGGCTGACGAGCAGCTGTCCACATTCTTATCTCTGAGGGGCGTACAGAGGAGAAGCAGAGTTCCCTGTACATAGGACAACGTCTGGCTGACCAGCAGCTGTCCACATTCTTATCTCTGAGGGGCGTACAGAGGAGAAGCAGAGTTCCCTGTACATAGGACAACGTCTGGCTGACGAGCAGCTGTCCACATTCTTATCTCTGAGGGGCGTACAGAGGAGAAGCAGAGTTCCCTGTACATAGGACAACGTCTGGCTGACGAGCAGCTGTCCACATTCCTGTCAGCCTTGTGGTCTGACATATAATAAATCACCGTTACATGTGGCAACACATCCAAGAAAATGGAGGAAAACGTCTCCAACTACGTGGCAGATCCAGTTTGGTCACAAGATGAAAGAACCCCTGGAGGGCTACAATGACCAGCTGACATTCAAGGACAGTGACCGGTCGTACAACGTCTCTGTAGCCTCATCAATCACTGTCTGAGACGAACGTGCCAAGTGATCCCGTACACTATAACAGGTCCTGCCCGGCAAGGTAGAAACCAACCACCAGGACAGCGCCCAGAACCATCTGTAGGAACTGATGACTTTAGCCCATAAACTAAACAGAAAACGAGAACACAGCGACTTCCTGGAAGCCCCTCCCCTTTTGGTATAAAATAAAATTTATAATTGGAAAGCGTATGGTATGTTGGAAACTATAGGCCGGTAAGTCTAACATCTGTCGTGGGTAAACTGTTTGAGGATTTTCTAAGAGATGCTATCTTGGAGTACCTCAATGAAAATAAGCAAATAACTCCATATCAGCATGGCTTCATGAGGGATCGGTCATGTCAAACCAATTTAATCAGTTTCTATGAGGAGGTAAGTTCTAGACTGGACCGCAGCGACTCAGTGGATGTCGTATATTTGGACTTCTCCAAAGCATCTGACACTGTACCACATAAAAGGTTAGTATATAAAATGAGAATGCTTGGGCTGGGAGAAAATGTCTGTATGTGGGTAAGTAACTGGCTCAGTGATAGAAAACAGAGGGTGGTTATTAACGGTACATATTCAGATTGGGTCACTGTCACTAGTGGGGTACCACAGGGGTCAGTACTGGAGGGGTCACTGTCACTAGTGGGATACCACAGGGGTCAGTACTGGAGGGGTCACTGAACACTAGTGGGGTACACAGGGGTCAGTACTGGAGGGGTCACTGTCACTAGTGGGGTACCACAGGGGTCAGTACTGGAGGGGTCACTGTCACTAGTGGGGTACCACAGGGGTCAGTACTGGGGGTCACTGTCACTAGTGGGGTACCACAGGGGTCAGTACTGGAGGGGTCACTGTCAACTAGTGGGGTACCACAGGGGTACAGTACTGGAGGGGTCACTTCTCACTAGTGGGGTACCACAGGGGTCAGTACTGGAGGGGTCACTGTCACTAGTGGGGTACCACAGGGGTCAGTACTGGAGGGGTCACTCTCACTAGTGGGGTACCACAGGGGTCAGTACTTGGAGGGGTCACTGTCACTAGTGGGGTACCACAGGGGTCAGTACTGGAGGGGTCACTGTCACTAGTGGGGTAGTGCTGGAGGGTCACCATCCTAGTGGGTCCACAGGGGTCAGTACTGGAGGAGTCACTGTCACTAGTGGGGTACCACAGGGGTCAGTACTGGAGGGGTCACTGTCACTAGTGGGGTACCACAGGGGTCAGTACTGGAGGGGTCACTGTCACTAGTGGGGTACCACAGGGGTCAGTACTGGAGGGGTCACTGTCACCAGTGGGGTACCACAGGGGTCAGTACTGGAGGGGTCACTGTCACTAGTGGGGTACCACAGGGATCAGTACTGGAGGGGTCACTGTCACTAGTGGGGTACCACAGGGGTCAGTACTGGAGGGGTCACTGTCACTAGTGGGGTACCACAGGGGTCAGTACTGGAGGGGTCACTGTCACTAGTGGGGTACCACAGGGGTCAGTATTGGGCCCTATTCTCTTCAATATATTTATTAATGATCTTGTAGAAAGCTTGCACAGTAAAATATCAATTTTTGCAGATGACACTAAACTGTGTAAAGTAATTAACACAGAAGAGGACAGTATACTGTATATATACTACAGAGGACAGTATACTGTATATATACTACAGAGGACAGTATGCTGGATATATACTACAGAGGACAGAATACTGTATATATACTACAGAGGACAGTATACTGTATATATATATATATACTACAGAGGACAGTATACTGTATATATATATATACTATAGAGGACAGTATACTGTATATATACTACAGAGGACAGTATACTGTATATATATATATACTACAGAGGACAGTATACTGTATATATATATATACTACAGAGGACAGTATACTGTATATATACTACAGAGGACAGTATACTGTATATATACTACAGAGGACAGTATACTATATATATACTACAGAGGACAGTATACATTGGAAAGCGTATGGTATGTTGGAAACTATAGGCCGGTAAGTCTAACATCTGTCGTGGGTAAACTGTTTGAGGGTTTTCTAAGAGATGCTATCTTGGAGTACCTCAATGAAAATAAGCAAATAACTCCATATCAGCATGGCTTCATGAGGGATCGGTCATGTCAAACCAATTTAATCAGTTTCTATGAGGAGGTAAGTTCTAGACTGGACCGCGGCGAATCAATGGATGTCGTATATCTGGACTTCTCCAAAGCATTTGACACTGTACCACATAAAAGGTTAGTATATAAAATGAGAATGCTTGGGCTGGGAGAAAATGTCTGTATGTGGGTAAGTAACTGGCTCAGTGATAGAAAACAGAGGGTGGTTATTAACGGTACATATTCAGATTGGGTCACTGTCACTAGTGGGGTACCACAGGGGTCAGTACTGGAGGGGTCACTGTCACTAGTGGGGTACCACAGGGGTCAGTACTGGAGGGGTCACTGTCACTAGTGGGATACCACAGGGGTCAGTACTGGAGGGGTCACTGACACTAGTGGGGTACCACAGGGGTCAGTACTGGAGGGGTCACTGTCACTAGTGGGGTACCTCAGGGGTCAGTACTGGGGGGTCACTGTCACTAGTGGGGTACCACAGGGGTCAGTACTGGAGGGGTCACTGTCACTAGTGGGGTACCACAGGGGTCAGTACTGGAGGGGTCACTGTCACTAGTGGGGTACCACAGGGGTCAGTACTGGAGGGGTCACTCTCACTAGTGGGGTACCACAGGGGTCAGTACTGGAGGGGTCACTGTCACTAGTGGGGTACCACAGGGGTCAGTACTGGAGGGGTCACTCTCACTAGTGGGGTACCACAGGGGTCAGTACTGGAGGGGTCACTGTCACTAGTGGGGTACCACAGGGGTCAGTACTGGAGGGGTCACTGTCACTAGTGGGGTACCACAGGGGTGAGTGCTGGAGGGGTCACCATCACTAGAGGGGTACCACAGGGGTCAGTACTGGAGGGGTCACTGTCACTAGTGGGGTACCACAGGGGTCAGTATTGGGCCCTATTTTCTTCAATATATTTATTAATGATCTTGTAGAAGGCTTGCACAGTAAAATATCAATTTTTGCAGATGACACTAAACTGTGTAAAGTAATTAACACAGAAGAGGACAGTATACTGTATATATACTACAGAGGACAGTATACTGTATATATACTACAGAGGACAGTATGCTGGATATATACTACAGAGGACAGTACACTGTATATATACTACAGAGGACAGTACACTGTATATATACTACAGAGGGCAGTATACTGTATATATATACTACAGAGGACAGTATACTGTATATATATATATATATACACTCACCGGCCACTTTATTAGGTACACCTGTCCAACTGCTCGTTAACACTTAATTTCTAATCAGCCAATCACATGGCGGCAACTCAGTGCATTTAGGCATGTAGACATGGTCAAGACAATCTCCTGCAGTTCAAACCGAGCATCAGTATGGGGAAGAAAGGTGATTTGAGTGCCTTTGAACGTGGCATGGTTGTTGGTGCCAGAAGGGCTGGTCTGAGTATTTCAGAAACTGCTGATCTACTGGGATTTTCACGCACAACCATCTCTAGGGTTTACAGAGAATGGTCCGAAAAAGAAAAAACATCCAGTGAGCGGCAGTTCTGTGGGCGGAAATGCCTTGTTGATGCCAGAGGTCAGAGGAGAATGGGCAGACTGGTTCGAGCTGATAGAAAGGCAACAGTGACTCAATTGCCACCCGTTACAACCAAGGTAGGCAGAAGAGCATCTCTGAACGCACAGTACGTCGAACTTTGAGGCAGATGGGCTACAGCAGCAGAAGACCACACCGGGTGCCACTCCTTTCAGCTAAGAACAGGAAACTGAGGCTACAATTTGCACAAGCTCATCGAAATTGGACAGTAGAAGATTGGAAAAACGTTGCCTGGTCTGATGAGTCTCGATTTCTGCTGCGACATTCGGATGGTAGGGTCAGAATTTGGCGTCAACAACATGAAAGCACGGATCCATCCTGCCTTGTATCAACGGTTCAAGCTGGTGGTGGTGGTTGTCATGGTGTGGGGAATATTTTCTTGGCATTCTTTGGGCCCCTTGGTACCAATTGAGCATCGTTGCAACGCCACAGCCTACCTGAGTATTGTTGCTGACCATGTCCATCCCTTTATGACCACAATGCACCCAACATCTGATGGCTACTTTCAGCAGGATAATGCGCCATGTCATAAAGCTGGAATCATCTCAGACTGGTTTCTTGAACATGACAATGAGTTCACTGTACTCAAATGGCCTCCACAGTCACCAGATCTCAATCCAATAGAGCATCTTTGGGATGTGGTGGAACGGGAGATTCGCATCATGGATGTGCAGCCGACAAATCTGCGGCAACTGTGTGATGTCATCATGTCAATATGGACCAAAATCTCTGAGGAATGCTTCCAGCACCTTGTTGAATCTATGCCACGAAGAATTGAGGCAGTTCTGAAGGCAAAAGGGGGTCCAACCCGTTACTAGCATGGTGTACCTAATAAAGTGGCCGGTGAGTGTATATATATACTATAGAGGACAGTATACTGTATATATACTACAGAGGACAGTATACTGTATATATATATATACTACAGAGGACAGTATACTGTATATATACTACAGAGGACAGTATACTGTATATATACTACAGAGGACAGTATACTATATATATACTACAGAGGACAGTATACTATATATATACTACAGAGGACAGTACACTGTGTATATACTACAGAGGACAGTATGCTGGATATATACTACAGAGGACAGGATAGCGTATATATACTACAGAGGACAGGATAGTGTATATATACTACAGAGGACAGTATGCTGGATATATACTACAGAGGACAGTATACTGTATATATACTACAGAGGACAGTATACTGTATATATACTACAGAGGACAGTATACTGTATATATATACTACAGAGGACAGTATACTGTAGAGAACAGTATACAGTATATATATACTACAGAGGACAGTGTACTGTATATATACTACAGAGGACAGTATACTATATATATACTATAGAGGACAGTACACTGTGTATATACTACAGAGGACAGTATGCTGGATATATACTACAGAGGACAGGATAGCGTATATATACTACAGAGGACAGGATGCTGGATATATACTACAGAGGACAGTATACTGTATATATACTACAGAGGACAGTATACTGTATATATATACTACAGAGGACAGTATACTGTATATATACTACAGAGGACAGTATACTGTATATATATACTACAGAGGACAGTATACTGTAGAGAACAGTATACAGTATATATATACTACAGAGGACAGTATACGGTGTATATATATATATATATATATATATATATATATATGTATGTAGATTTTGCTTTCTGTTTGGGATCATTGTCTTGTTGGAAGATAAATCTCCGTCCTAGTCTCAGGTCTTTTCATCCAGAATGGTCCTGTATTTGGCTCCATCCATCTTCTTCCCTGTCCCTGCTGATGAAAAGCCCAAACCATGATGCTGCCCCCACCATGTCTGACAGTGAGGATGGTGTGTTCAGGGGGATGAGCTGTGCTGCTTTTACGCCAAACATATTGTTTTGCATTGTTTCCAAAAAGTCTGATTTTGGTTTCATCTGAGCAGAGCCCCTTCTTCCACATGTTTGGTATCTCCCAGGGGCTTGTGGCAAACTGTAAACCAGACTTTTTATGGATATCTTTGAGAAATGGCTTCTTCTTGCCGCTCTTCCATAAAGGGCAGATTTGTGAAATGTTGGACTGATTGTTGTCCTCAGTGCCGGGACTAGGCAGTTTGGTGCCCTAGGCAAAGTAGTCAAATGGTGCCCCCCAAATTGGCCCCGCCCATTATTATAAGCCCCTCCCAGCAAACACTGTACAGCTGAAATGATATTGTTGAGCCCCGCCTGTATACATCATACAGAGAGGGGAGGACGTGTCCTGTCTTCACTGCCTGCCTCACATTATACAATAGACAACAGCAGGCTACAGCAAGGAAGCTCCTCCCCTCTCTTCAGATCCTGCTCAAGGCCTGTGGTTCCCCACCACCATCTGCCACCCACCCGTGACCTGCTGCCCCCCTTGGCTATCCTCACCCAGCTCTGAATCCTCCTTCTGCAAATGGCCGGAGCATCTCCTCTCCTACATAGCGCCCCATATCTCTTACATCCAGTGATGTCACCTTTGTTGTAGACTTTCTCTTTCCTCATCTTCTCCATTCGGACCAGACCGCCATGAAGACTTTTCAGCCATCTCTCGTATCTGCAGAGATACAAACAGACATTAGTTTCCCGCATTTCCATCATCTTCACATCTTCTGAACACCTCATCCTGCCACCCCAATACTGTGCCCCCTAATACTATACACACAGATAGTGCCCCCTAATACTATACACACAGATAGTGCCCCCTACAACAATTATTGGCACAGAGTCCCCTAAAAAGTAACTGCGTCCGGACACTACTAGTATAAAGATAATGTCCCCCAAAAATAATTGTGCTAAACTGATACTGTGCCAGGGTGCTCCCCAAAATCCAACCAATAGAAATAATTATCTATGTAGTATGGATCAGGCACTCATATGGGAAATCCGCGGTGGTATCAATAGATTTTATTAAACTAATACATCGGTAAATCTGTGCACACAAACAACAAATAACCGAAATCAATAGATCTCATTGTAATAAGATGGATACTATAGTAACGGCCTGTGCTGTTCTCTGGACCATATCCAGTCCTATAGAGCAGGTCTCACATACACGTCCACATTAATAGATGATCACCATCCTTTGGTTATTGCTTGTGAATGATGACGATGTCCGTCGGTGTATATTCACTTGTGTATACCGTGGCGTCCCACGGAATTCCATCCACACCATTCTACAGAAATTGGTTTACTCCCAGTTGACCTCTGATGTCTCTTCACATGTGGATGTATAAATTATCCACCTGTACTCCACTTGCCGCCGTCTCTAGGGGTCTCGGTATCCTCCGCCTGCCGCCGCTCCTACTCTATGGCGTCTCTGGGACAAGCGGTCTGAGCGTCTCACGTGGTTGTTGGATCACGTGACCGGACTCCAATATCCAGTTTGCCGGCAAGATTTCTCTGTGGAATCCGAAGAATCCGAAATATCTTTATCTCTCACCGGTGAGCATTAGGGTGGAAAGACTTGGCCAATGTACGCCTATATGCCAGACGCGTTTCGAGACGTCCTGTCTCTTCCTCAGTGGATATATTTTTTGGCCATCTTTCCACCTCTTTTTATGTCCTCTTTCATCCCTATCATCAAAAACCCGTGATGGATTCGATATATGTTCTCTCCATGGAACTGATTTTTGTGATATCGACATGAAGTAATACGGTTTCTGGTTCTGTTTAACCTTTTCAGAAGTCCAAATAAAGTCTGAAAGCTTCACATTGTATCCTCATCGTTATACCTGCGGTTTCATGCGTTTTTGTTCCATTCTGTGCTTCCAATTATATATGTCTACTCCATTATAAAAGATTCACCAATAATGACGTAAAAACCTAATTTACACATATTTATCTAATATATACAGGAAACATTACTCCGGAGATATCTACTGCGTCATCAACGTTTATACTCCTAGTGTTCCCTCCTATATAGAAATGTATTAAAGAAGAACTCCCGACAAAAATGTTATTCCATGTCCTGCTAGAAATGTACATGATGTAATCTGTAGTGAATGTCATTTTCTTACCAGTGTCTGAATTTTTGACTTATATCATCCTGAAGTTTCTTATCTGTGTCATGTGACCAGCAATTAGACCCACCAACTCACAGAGTATCTTATGTGTGGACAGGAAGTCTAATTCTCTATGTATTCCTATGAGACTGAAAGTGAGGCTCCCATAGGAATGAATAGAGCAGTGACTGGCTTCCTGTCCTGGGTCAGTTGGAGGTCAGGGAGTTGGTCACATGACCCAGCTACAATAAGAAGAGAGGATTTTACTCACAGAAACAGTCACTGATAAGAAGATGACAATCACTACAGATTATATCATGCACCTTTCTAACAGGTCAGAGAATACATTTTTTGCAGGAGTTCTTCTTTAATCCCCAAAAGAATTTCATCTCTAATTTCTTCTAAAACACTTTGGATGTTACATACTTTTTACTTAATATATATATAATAGTGAGAGATAATCTTTGACAGTGTATGTGGGGGGCCACCACCAAAGGGGAGATCGGGGCAACCCATATGATACGTGTCACCGATGTCCCCCCCATTTCCACCACTTTTTCACTTTCTTATTATTCTTGTCACAGGAAGCCAAAGAATTCAAACTCAGAATTTAAACCAAATGGAGCCATACTGTTGAAATGAAAGATTCTCTTGGTCTCTTGTCTTGACCTTCGCATAATGTGATCTCCCCCTCGCCAATGAGGTTCTATTCTCTCTAATGCCACACATTTTAGATTGCTAGGATTAGTACTATGATACTAAATGTCCCGATAGTTTGTGCTTCTCATATTTATTCCTAATATTGGACACATGTTCAGATATTCGGATGTTTAACATTCTTTTGGTGCGGCCTACATATTGTTTTTTACACGTGCATTCTATAATGTAGATCACGTTCGTTGTGCTGCACGTTAAGAATTCTTTAATTTCATGTACATATCTGGATCCAGTGGATATCACATCCGTTGTTCTTTTTGGGAATGCTGTATTCCTACAACATATACATTTCCCACAACGGTAAAATCCTTTTATGTATTGATATTTTCTCTTGTTTTTTATTGAAGGGGCTACTTTTAATGACAAATTCGCTGCTCTGGTGTATGTAATGGACGGTTTCGTTGGCATGTGCATCCCTATTGTCTTATCCTGTAATAAGAAGTGCCAATGTTTTTTTATAATTGTCTCCACTTTTTTACATTCCGCATTAAAAGGCAGAATTAGTCTAATGGTGTCTTCTTCCTTGAGGTCCTTTTCTTTTTTTTGGCCCTTTTTTTCCTCCTATCCATTATTTGTACTTTTTCTTTAGCTAATTCTATGTTTTTTGTTGGATGGTCTTTTGCCAAAAACATCTTTTTCATCCTCTCTGCCTCTATTTTAGAATCTTCTGGATTTGTACAATTGTGTTTTAGACGCCTGAATTGTCCTACAGGAACATTCAGGAGCCAACTTGGTAGATGGCAGCTAGAGAGCAGAATAAAGCTGTTTTTGCTCACCTCCTTATTATAGGGCTTACAAATCAGTTTGTCTCCTTGAACTTGGATGGTAAGGTCAAGGAACTCCACCTTTTCTTGACTTATAGTATGTGTACATTTTAAATTGTTGTCAATAATATTTAAGTTAGTCAGAAATGTCTGTAGCTCTGACTGTGTACCTCCCCAAATGAACAGCACATCATCTATGTACCTTTGCCAGAGCACCAGGTTCCCCCCCCAGCAAGGCTCCACATGCCCAAGCTCCCATTGTGCCATAAACAAGTTGGCATAGCTGGGGGCAAACCTGGTGCCCATGGCGGTGCCCCTCTTTTGGAGAAAAACGGTGGAGTCAATCCAAAAATAATTGTGTTGTAAGATAAAGTCAACACCTTATATCAAGAAATCTATTTGTGTTATCTCAAAGAGGCCGCTCTTCTGTAATTGTTTTCGGAGGGCCCCCCGTCCCTTGTGTATGTTCTATAATAGTATAGAGGGATGTAACATCTAGTGCCCCTAGTGTCCATTGTGTGTTATATTTCACATGTTCAACCATATTTATTATTTGTGCGGTATCTTTGGTATATGAGGATGTGTTTTTCACCACTGGTTGCAGGAGAGATTTGATGTCAACGAGTTAATGCCCGAAATAATGGGACGCCCCGGGGGATCTAACGGATTCTTATGCAGCTTGGGGATACAGTAAAATACTGGTAACTTTTTTGTGTACCAAGGATATATTCATACTCTTTCTGTTTTAAGATCTAAACCTTTCTTACAATATTTGATTACTATCTCACTGTATTCCTGTGTAGGATCTTTTATCAAGCTCACATATGTAGCTGTCTATAACATTCCCGTCTAATATAACTGCAGCACCCCCTTTATCTGCGGGTCTTAGAATTATTTGTTCCTCCTTCTTGTATCTCTTGCTTAGTCACATTCAACTTCATATTTTTAGTTTCTTTTAATCTTCTCAAATCAGTCTCTACATTCTTACGGAACGTGGCAATTTCTTGCCCAATCTCCTGTTTTGGGTACATTCTGGTTTTCAGACGTAATTCGCTGTGTACATATTTGTCATGACTTGGTTCTCCCTCTCTTGCTATCGGGTTTTTCAAGTAATATTTTTTAGGCATATCTTTCTGATATATTTTTCTACCCCTATAAAGGTTTCGAATTTATTTAGTTTGGCTGTAGGGGCAAATTTTAATCCTTTATTCAATAGTTTTTGCTGTGCTACATTGTTACTAAATTATTTGAATGTTCTTCATTGTTCATCTCCTGTATGAATTGTGTCTTTTTTCTCCCTCTTCTGGTCTTTTTTTCTCCCTCTTCTGGTCTTTTTTTCTCCCTTTTCTCTTTTTTCCCTCTTCTGGTCTTTTTTTCTCCCTCTTCTGGTCTTTTTTTCTCCCTCTTCTGGTCTTTTTTCTCCCTCTTCTGGTCTTTTTTTCTCCCTCTTCTGGTCTTTTTTTCTCCCTCTTCTGGTCTTTTTTTCTCCCTCTTCTGGTCTTTTTTTTCTCTTCCTCTTTTTCTCTTTTTCTTCTTCGTCTTCTGGTCTCCCTCTTCTTTTTTTTCCCTCTTCTGGTCTTTTTTCTCCTCTTCTGGTCTTTTTTTCTCCCTCTTTCTGGTCTTTTTCTTCTTCTGGTCTTTTTTCTCCCTCTTCTGGTCCCTCTTCTTGTCTCTTCTTTTTTCCCTCTTCTTCTCTTCTTCTGGTCTTTTTTCTCCCTCTTCTGTCTTTTTTTCTCCCTCTTCTGGTCTTTTTTTCTTTCTCTCCCTCTTCTGTCTTTTTTCTCCTCTTCTGGTCTTTTCTTCTTCTTCTCTCTTCTGGTCTTTTTTTCTCCCTCTTCTTGGTCTTTTTTTTCTCCCTCTTCTGGTCTTTTTTCTTCTGGTCTTTCTCTCCTCTTCTGGTCTTTTTTCTTTTTTCTCCCTCTTCTTGGTCTTTTTCTCCTCTCTGGTCTTTTTTCTTTTCTTTTTTCTCCCTCTTTCTGGTCTGGTCTTTTTTTCTCCCTCTTCTGGTCTTTTTTTTTCTCCTCTTCTTGTTTCTCCTCTTCTGGTCTTTTTTTCTCTCTTCCTTTTTTCTCCCTCTCTGGTCTTTTTTTCTCCTCTTCTGGTCTTTTTTCTCCCTCTTCTGGTCTTCTGGTCCCTTTTTTTCTCCCTCTTTGTCTTTTTTTTTCTTCTCCCTCTTCTGGTCTTTTTTCTCCCTCTTCTTGTCTTCTTTTCTCTCCTCTTCTGTTCTTCTTGTCTTTTTTTCTCCCTCTTCTGGTCTTTTTTTTCTCCCTCTTCTGGTTCTTCTGGTCTTTTTTCTCCCTCTCTGGTCTTTTTTTTTTCTTCTTCTGGTCTTTTTCTCCCTCTTCTTGGTCTTTTTTTCTCCCTCTTTCTGGTCTTTTTTCTCTTCTTCTTGTCTTTTTTCTCCCTCTTCTGGTCTTTTTTCTCCCTCTTCTGGTTTTTTTCTTCCTCTTTGTCTTTTTTTTCTCCCTCTTCTGGTCTTTTTTTTCTTTTCTGGCCTCTCCTTTTTCTTCTTGTCTTTTTTCTCCCTCTTCTGGTCTTTTTTTCTCCTCTTTTTTTCTCTTCTTTCTTCTCCCTCTTCTGGTCTTTTTTTCTCCCTCTTCTGGGTCTTTTTTCTCCCTCTTCTGGTCTTTTTTCTCCCTCTTCTTGGTCTTTTTTTCTCCCTCTTCTGGTCTTTTTTTCTCCCTCTTCTTCTTTTTTTCTCCCTCTTCTGGTCTTCTTTTTTCTCTCTCTCTTCTGGTCTTTTTCTTCTTTTTTCTCCTCTTCTGGTCTTTTTTTCTCTCCTCTTCTGGTCTTTTTTTTCTCCCTCTTCTGGTTCTTCTTCTTTTTTCTCTCTTGTCTTTTTTTCTCCCTCTTCTTGTCTTTTTTCTCCCTCTTCTGGTCTTTTTTCTCCCTCTTCTGGTCTTTTTTCTCCCTTCTGGTCTTGTCTTTTTTCTCCCTCTTCTGGTCTTTTTTCTCCCTCTTCTGTCTTTTTCTCCTTTCTGTCTTTTTCTCCCTCTTCTGGTCTTTTTTTCTCCCTCTTCTGGTCTTTTTTTCTCCCTCTTCTGGTCTTTTTTCTCCCTCTTCTGGTCTTTTTTTCTCCCTCTTCTGGTCTTTTTTCTCCCTCTTCTTGTCTTTTTTTCTCCCTCTTCTGGTCTTTTTTCTCCCTCTTCTTGTCTTTTTTCTCCCTCTTCTTGTCTTTTTTCTCCCTCTTCTTGGTCTTTTTTTCTCCCTCTTCTGGTCTTTTTTCTCCCTCTTCTGTCTTTTTTCTCCCTCTTCTGGTCTTTTTTCTCTCTTCTGTCTTTTTTCTCCCTCTTCTGTCTTTTTTCTCCCTCTTCTGGTCTTTTTTTCTCCCTCTTCTGGTCTTTTTTCTCCCTCTTCTTGTCTTTTTTTCTCCCCTCTTCTGGTCTTTTTTTCTCCCTCTTCTGGTCTTTTTTTCTCCCTCTTCTGGTCTTTTTTCTCCCTCTTCTGGTCTTTTTTTCTCCCCTCTTCTGGTCTTTTTTTTTTCTCCCTCTTCTGGTCTTTTTTCTCCCTCTTCTGGTCTTTTTTCTCCCTCTTCTGGTCTTTTTTCTCCCTCTTCTTGTCTTTTTTTCTCCCTCTTCTGGTCTTTTTTCTCCCTCTTCTGGTCTTTTTTTCTCCCTCTTCTGGTCTTTTTTCTCGTTCTTCTTGTCTTTTTTCTCCTCTTCTGGTCTTTTTTCTCCCTCTTCTGGTCTTTTTTCTCTTCTTCTTGTCTTTTTTCTCCCTCTTCTGGCTTTTTTTCTCCTCTTCTGGTCTTTTTCTCCCTCTTCTGGTCTTTTTCTCGTTCTTCTTGTCTTTTTTCTCCCTCTTCTTGTCTTTTTTCTCCCTCTTCTTGTCTTTTTTCTCCCTCTTCTTGTCTTTTTTCTCCCTCTTCTGGTCTTTTTTCTCGTTTCTTGTCTTTTTCTCCCTCTTCTTGGTCTTTTTTCTCCCTCTTCTTGTCTTTTTTTCTCCCTCTTCTGGTCTTTTTTTCTCCCTCTTCTGGTCTTTTTTTCTCCCCTCTTCTGGTCTTTTTTTCTCCCTCTTCTGGTCTTTTTTTCTCCCTCTTCTGGTCTTTTTTTTCTCCCTCTTCTGGTCTTTTTCTCCCCTCTTCTTGTCTTTTTTTCTCCCTCTTCTTGTCTTTTTTCTCCCTCTTCTGGTCTTTTTTCCTCTGTCTCTGTCTTTTTTCTCCCTCTTCTTGTCTTTTTCTCCCTCTTCTGGTCTTTTTTCTCCCTCTTCTTGTCTTTTTTCTCCCTCTCTGGTCTTTTTTCTCCCTCTTCTGGTCTTTTTTCTCCCTCTTCTGGTCTTTTTCTCGTTCTTCTGTCTTTTTTCTCCCTCTTCTGTCTTTTTCTCCCTCTTCTGTCTTTTTCTCCCTCTTCTGGTCTTTTTTTCTCGTTCTTCTTGTCTTTTTTCTCCCTCTTCTTGTCTTTTTTCTCCCTCTCGTGCATCCTTCCTGTACATCTGTGCTTGACTTTGTGTATATCTGTGATTCTCCTCCTGTGAATTGTGCCTGGGTGTTCTCGTGTGTTGTATCGGGTTCCTCTGTTCCGAACTTTGATTGTGTATCCTGTGTCTGAGATCGTATCGTTGTGTCTCTGGTGTTGGGTTGTCTGTGCTGTTGATTGTTTGCTGTTGATGTGTATCATATCTGTTCCTAGCAGATATATTATATTGAGTGAAATCATCTCTAACATCCCTCTCTAAATGTGTATTATGCCCGGCATTATGCGTTGCCCTGTGTATATGTTGTACACTTGTATCCCGTGCATTAGCTATCTGCTTATTCTCATTTTCCCTTTTACCATTTTTGAATTTGTGCGATTTTTTTCTCTATAATCTCTTGTTCAGTTTTATCCAAACTTTTACATATGAGGATCTGCGTTGTTTATATTCCTCATTCTGTGGTATTTTATCTATTGCTTCTTTAAATTCATTAATCTCCTCAATGAATTTATCTAGTATTTCCATTCTCCTTTTAACGATTAATCTCATAAGTGCTTTAGATTGTTCACATAGTAAATCACTATATAAATCCTGGGCAGGTATTTTACTTAACAACAGACCCTTCGGTATTCTATTTGATTCCAAGTCTGATTTTAACGCTTTGATTTCCCATCTTTGTTTTAATTCTTTGATCAGTAAACCTTCGAATTTTCTAAATAATTCAGCAGCCGATTTTATTCCCATCACTTCACACTCTTCGAACTTAAAACCCTCTGTTTTCTGCCTTTGTCCCTCCACGTGCTTCCAAATATCCATTCTTGAGGGTGAGAGGAGATGATCTCTCACTATTATATATTTTAGGTAAAAAGTATGTAACACCCAAAGTGTTTTAGAAGAAATTAGAGATGAAATTCTTTTGGGGATTAATACATTTCTATATAGGAGGGAACACTAGGAGTATAAACGTTGATGACGCAGTAGATATCTCCGGAGTAATGTTTCCTGTATATATTTCTTAAGATAAATATGTGTAAATTAGGTTTTTACGTCATTATTGGTGAATCTTTTATAATGGAGTAGACATATATAATTGGAAGCACAGAATGGAACAAAAACGCATGAAACCGCAGGTATAACGCATGAGGATACAATGTGAAGCTTTCAGACTTTATTTGGACTTCTGAAAAGGTTAAACAGAACCAGAAACCGTATTACTTCATGTCGATATCACAAAAATCAGTTCCATGGAGAGAACATATATCGAATCCATCACGGGTTTTTGATGATAGGGATGAAAGAGGACATAAAAAGAGGTGGAAAGATGGCCAAAAATATATACACTGAGGAAGAGACAGGATGTCTCGAAACGCGTCTGGCATATAGGCGTACATTGGCCAAGTCTTTCCACCCTAATGCTCACCGGTGAGAGATAAAGATATTTCGGATTCTTCGGATTCCACAGAGAAATCTTGCCGGCAAACTGGATATTGGAGTCCGGTCACGTGATCCAACAACCACGTGAGACACTCAGACCGCTTGTCCCAGAGACGCCATAGAGTAGGAGCGGCGGCAGGCGGAGGATACCGAGACCCCTAGAGACGGCGGCAAGTGGAGTACAGGTGGATAATTTATACATCCACATGTGAAGAGACATCAGAGGTCAACTGTGAGTAAACCAATTTCTGTAGAATGGTGTGGATGGAATTCCGTGGGACGCCACAGTATACACAAGTGAATATACACCGACGGACATCGTCATCATTCACAAGCAATAACCAAAGGATGGTGATCATCTATTAATGTGGACGTGTATGTGAGACCTGCTCTATAGGACTGGATATGGTCCAGAGAACAGCACAGGCCGTTACTATAGTATCCATCTTATTACAATGAGATCTATTGATTTAGGTTATTTGTTGTTTGTGCACAGATTTACCGATGTATTAGTTTTAATAAAATCTATTGATACCACCGCGGATTTCCCATATGAGTGCCTGATCCATACTACATAGATTTACATTTACTTTTTGAACGAGTAGGCCGGTCTGGGACCAGAGCACCACTCCATTCGGAGATAGAGGGAGCACCTGCTCATACATTCTACTACTTCAGAAATAATTATCTGCCAGTAATGCCCCCATAGTGCCCATACTAGACATCGTGTTCCCCATAGCCCCCAGTAGTAGTAAAGCTCACCATAATACCCCCAAGTAGTAATAATTCACCTTGTAATATGACAGAACAAGAAATACCCCCGCTTAGTGCCTGCAGTTGAGCTAATGTCTCCATAATCTATACCAGTATAAAATACCCCTATATAGTGCCCCAGTAAATGCCCCCATAGTGTCCCCATAATATGCCAGTAAAAAATGCCCCTTCTTGCTGCCCCCACCAGATGCCCCTATAGTGCTCCTCTCCCCCATAATGTGCCAGTAAAAAATGCCCCTTTAGAGTTACCAGATGCCCCCATAGTGCTCCACTCCCCCGTAGTGCCCCAAAATAATGCCCCTATAGTACCACCAGATGCCCCATAATGCCTCCCATAATGTGATAGTAAAAAATGCCCCCTTAGTGCCAGAAGCCATAGTGCCCCCTATAATGTGCCTGTAAAAAATGTCCCTTTAGAGCCACCAGATTCCCCCATAGTGCCCCCAAATGATGCCACCAGATGCCCCATAGTGCCGCTCTCCCCCATGTGCCTATAAAAAATGCCCCCTTATTGCCACCAGATGCCATAGTGACCCCATAATGTGCCAACATAGAGCCCTCATAGTGCTCCCCTCCCTCATAGTGCTCCCCTCCCTCATAGTGCCCCTATAGTGCCACCAGATGCCCCATAGTCCAGCTCTCCCCTATTTTGCCCCCCCATAATGTGCCCAAAAAAGGCCCCCAGATGCCCTCACAGTGCTCCTCTCCCCCATGGTGCCCCCCCCTTAATGTGCCAGTAAGAAATGCCCCAGTAAATGGGCCAGTGAGAAATTGCCAGCAGGTGCCCCCTATAATATGGCATCTATTAAAAAAAACAGAAAAAAACAACAAAAACCACTAATACTTACCTCCATCAGCAGCGATGAGGTGTGTCCCGCGCTGTCCGGCTCAGGCGGTGATACAGATGAATATAGAGATGAGCGCTTCCACAATGGAAGCGTCTCCTCTCCCTCTGCCCCCAAACGCCGACTGCACTCAGATCCAGGGCCGCACCGCCTGTGGCGATCGGCGGTGCGGCCCTGAGGAATTAAATAAAAAAGTGAATGGTTCTAGGGGGGTCCAGACCCGTTGGACCCCCCTGTGGCTACACCCCCCTCCAGATGGCGCCCTAGGCGGTCACCTCCCCCTAGTCCCGGCCCTGGTTGTCCTATGGACAGACTCTCCCACCTCAGCTGTAGATCTCTGCAGTTCATTCAGAGTGATCATGGGCCTCTTGGCTTCATCTCTGATCAGTCTTCTCCTTGTTTAGAGGGACGGCCGGGTCTTGGTAGATTTGCAGTGGTCTGATACTCCTTCCATTTCAATATGACGCTTGCACAGTGCTCCTTGGGATGTTTAAAGCTTGGGAAATCTTTTGATCTCCAAATCCGGCTTTAAACTTCTCCACAACAGTATCAGGGACCTGCCTGGTGTGCTCCTTGGTCTTCATGATGCAGAACCCTGAGACTATCACAGAGCAGGTGCATTTATACGGAGACTTGATTACACACAGGTGGATTCTCTGTATCTTCATC